>JAEIIU010043857.1:0-36435 GCA_018874675.1 Drosophila baimaii
GAATTGCCATAACTTCGTTAAATATTTATATTTTTTTAAGAACAAACGCTTATTGTTTCAATAAAAACATTTACTATCAATAAATAATAACTTCAGTGTCATAAAATAATTACTACACACCGGAAAAAAAATCCAAAGTTCCCTAAATTTTTTCGCTCAAAAAGGTATATAACCCCTTAAGCTCAATCGCTTTGTGGTTCTGTGTTTTTTTTTCGTCTTTTCCTTATAAGCTGAGATTGGGATATAGAAAGAACAGGATAAAATGAATAAATTGATGTGAGGGAGATGTGAGTAAGTGCAGCTGAATATATCGACTTTAATGCTTACTTAATGCTGTGCTGGCATATGCAAAGTTTTTCTCATTAACAATTCAAGAAAAGTAAGCAAAGCAACACGAAATGTAATATGTAGCAGCTCAGTTTCAAGCTAAAGTATTCATTGCAACTTTTAGAGTACTTTATAAAATGTATAAAACTAAAATGATTTAAAATTAAATGGAAGCCTTAGGAAATGTATTTTAAATGTATTCTTTTGTTTGTGCTAAAATGAAGCTTGGCAAAAGCAACTAAACAAAATGCCTGCTCACAGAATATAATATTTTTATTATAACAATATATATCCCTTCGTTGGAGGGGCCTCATAAAAATGTGCTTGTTGATTGCCGATTGGCTGACGGCAAAGCAGCATCAGCCACTTAAGTGCTAATATTTCTACTGGCCCGGCCCGGCCGGGTTATTAAAGTTAAGCCAGCCCATTGTCGGAGGCTTCTTTAACTTTCATGGGGATTTACGGACGTGGCATTAAATTGACAGCTCATTCCCGTTGGTATCTTTCAGGAGATGATCAATAAAGTCAATCCCTAGCAGCCAATTGACAGGTCTGCCAGGCGACCTTGTTTCCTCCCTTTTCGCATTCTTGCATATCTTTAAGGAGAAACCATTTTTTTTATCACTCCTGTTTATGCCGCAAACAAAAGAAGAAAAATGAAAATGATTTTCAAAATCATTCGTGTGTAAAAATGGCAAGCAAGTAGAGACATTGGCTTAATGGATTTCGTCCGTACCGACACACACACAAAAGCCGGTTATACAAAAATTGCGGCCAAAAGGCGCTCGAGGTTCTGTGGAAAAATTGAGGGAGATGGGGCGATGGGTGGGTGGGTGAAATTCGTCGCATGGAAAAACCATTTATCAAAAATTCGACGGCCAAGGGAAAACCGCAAACGCATCGCACAATTTGACGCCAAACAAGCAACAATAACAAGAAACAAATGATTTAAATTAATCCACTTAAGGCCACTTAAATCCCCGATTCTAGGGGTCCCCAAAATGTATGCTATATATAATACCCACTCTGACTCCCTCGAGCGGCGCAGCCCACAAACTCGTATATATTCATATATCCGTGTATATCCCTGAACATGTTGGAATTATCTGTGGATGAGTGTAAAATGTCAAACGTGGAGAGTCGAGTGGAAGAGGGGGGCGGGCCGCCTGGCCGCCTGTTGTCCGGCATGGAAAGGCATGAAATGAATGCAAAAAGAAAAGCAGTAATAATGGGGAAAATGTGAAAACATTCAATGGCATATTGACCGAAGTGGGATGTGCACTTTAAAGGTGATTCACGGTGACCACGCTATGTGTGTGTATTTATTAAGTACCGCCAGGTAATGAAGTGGAAATTAAGTTGAATATCCATCCTTTTGTCATATTTAATAGTACTTATATTTGCAAACTTATGTTTAATGATGTACTAACTATATTAAAACCCATTTGAATTATGTAACAATATGAAATACAAATATATTACAATCCATTTGAATTATGTAACAATATGAAATACAAATATATTATTGAAGCTTTACAAATGTAAAATCCAACAGATTTACTATGCTGATAATTATGCTATAAAAAGAACTTATTATTCACTTTATTGAAAGTTTAATGGAACATAAAAAGCAGGCAAACTTTAGCTATAATATATTTAATTTGCAAAGCAGTATTTTATGTCCTTTTAATATTCAAATAATTCTCAGCCAAGGCTGTTTTATTTCCTTATTTTGTAAGATTATTACCCCCAGAATTTTTTTCGATATCCAACTGCAAATTAAATTTGAATGGGATAATATGCAAAAATAAAGTTGAGTTTGCCCATAAAACATAATCTATTACATTTCCTGTTACCAACCAGGAGAGCCTCGTGCCGCCCCAAAGGGTATTTTTTTGCCCACAAATAAGTGGGCTTGAGGGTGCGACATATTGAAAAAGGAAGCCGTAGGAAAAAATATTTCGCAATTTCAATATAAAGCCTGGCGGCATGCTATGGCGGCTAAGGACAATCGTGGGCGGCGGCACGCCTCCGAATGTGGGTCAAACTGGCACACACACTCACTCACATTCCTGTGGAATTGTTGTTGTTCAAGTTGAGAGGGAGAACAAAAATAGAGGGGGCCCGAAAGGAAGGTTGTCAACGTAACGAACGACCCCAAGCCGACCCGCTTTTGGCCAAGGCGCCGGCAACAGAAGCGGCAATAAAAACAATCGGGTCCTGCATATGCTGGACCCTCCCTAGGAGGTGGAGGTGGCAACCCTGTCACTGGCGGGGTTGCTGCGGTCACTGGCAGTGCTTTAAACCGACGTTATCGTCCCAGCGGGGCTTTTCGGTTGGCTCCTGATTTCTATGGCTTTTATCAATGATTTTTAAGGGTATATGGTTTTAAAAGGGTTCGAAGCTATTAAGCTGAGGAAGTGATCAGGGGTAGCCGGAAATTGTTAGGGGTTTGTGTTTTGAAAATATTCTATTAAATAATAATAATATATATTTCAGTTTATCTATTTGTTTTAAGGAATGCAATAAATATTAATTGTTTAATTTATGAGAGAATTAGCAGAAACACGAACGTTTTTAAACCCCTTTAAAATATCTGTTTAAAAAATAAGCATTTTGTGTTCATAAAAAATATTTAGATAGGTTTTAATCTTTTATTTGCCGTATTTATTATTACAGGATTTTTGCACCGTTGAGTTATTGGGTGCTTCAGCTCCAATTTAACATATTTTCACCAGATTTTATTCTCCCGATTTTCTTTTTTTTTGTTGTGGTTTAACCGTTATAGTGCCGACATTTTATTGCTGCATCCTTGCAGTTTTTATGGACCTATCCGCACACACACACTCATGCCATTTGCCCCACACTTCTCCCCTCCTTCACCGCTTCCGTAATTTCCCCCCCTCACCCGTCTCTGTCTGGCACGCCTATACAATGAACCCGCATTGCATCTGTACATACATACATATATTTGCGTGCGAGTGTGTGTGTGTATTTATCGGCGTAGTATGAGCATGTGTGTTGGTCTTGGGTGTGTATTTGCGGCGGTCTTTCACACATACTTTTGCAAATTTGTTATTTACAGTTATTTTAGTGCATTGTGCGGCCGTCGGAAGTGGAAATGAAGGAAGTAGCAGGGATCGGATCCAAAGCGTGTTTAAAAAAGGGATATAAAGCACACACACATTTAAACTGAGAAAAATAGGTGTAACTTTTATATAGTCTTTTATATTCAGGGATGCCACAGAAATTGCTATGAAATTTAAAATCAATTGAAAATCAGTCCAAAAGTATGCAATGGAATGTTTAAGGCGAAGAAGTCAATATTATAGCATACTTTGGGGCATCATTTTAATTAAATTAAATACATAACGTTTTCATTAGCACTTTGATTAAACAATTATGTTATAGGACAAAATATTAAGAACTTAAAACTGACTTTTCGGAAATTATGTGTATTATTATTTATTTTATCATAATTAACTGCAAATAATATTCAACATATATTTTTTCTCCGTGATCACACACCATCATAAACATTCAAGAACACATTTTGCTTTGGCACATGAAGCTTTTTGCATATATCCATATGCTATGTGCAGGCCACATATCTTTCAAGGTAAATTTTCTCCGTTCAAAGGAAAGAAATATTCGGCAACAACAACAACAAGAAAGAGAGAGAAATCTCAGCAAAAGACTTGGCGTCTTGGAAAATGTCAAAGTGAAAAAAGTGTGGGAAAAATAAGAAAAAATCAGTAGTAATAGGATAAGAAGTGAAGAAGGCACTGGCAACCTTATTCGATTGCAAAAAATGGCAAAGAAAAAAGGAAGAACCCAAAGGAGCACATACACATGGCTCCTTCCTTGCGCATCTCTTACTTAACGAAGAGGGAAAACCATATGTTTCTCCAAGCATTGATTTCTTGGTGCCATGTGTTTCACAGCAATTTGGCTCGATGGTCAGCTTTTTTTCTTAGTTTTTATTTTGCCAATACTTCAGGCAGAAAAAGAATCATTCCGAATATTAAAGTACTCTAAGAAACTGAAAAATAATATCTAAGTTACAGTCTTGTTGCAGAAAAATGTTTAATAAGTTGTATCTTTAGTAGCATTGGACTCATTATGGTATTGTCACAAAGGCAATAGTAAATAAATAAATAAATAAATACATAGTTCATATACCTTCTTCCAAGTGGACAATAGAAAGCTCGTTAAGCTAAATATAAACGAAGAAGATAATCGAATGGAATTTTTTACTGCGTGTGCCTGAGCATTCAAACTATAGACATTAGATAAGTAGCGTAGGCGACTGCTGATATCGTAGTTAGATAATGGCCGCGATAAGTGCCTGGGGATAGATAGTAATTTAAATAAGCAGCCAATTTAGATAAAGTGATTGATTGACCTTTTAGTTAACCCTTTTAGCGGCTCAAAGGTGTTCCTTTCACAAATAAAACATAAATAAACCCCGCAAAACGCACTGAATGAAAAGTATTTCCACACAAATATTGGCAGTTCAATGCGTAAATGTGCGAACTCAATAATTCTATTCAATTTCTGGCAATTTTCACCTCCCTTCGACCGCAACCAATTTGGTTTGCCGGCGAGAAATTTCCATAGCGGCGGGCAATCGTGATATTTCACACCCAAAAAAAAAAAATGTATAGGTTTGCATGGGGTAAATCTACTAAATAATATTTGTAAACAAATTAAATGGCAAATTGACGATTATTTTAATGAACTTTCGAATAAAGGCGCTCATAAATGGCAGACGCCCCCCAGCGATATTTAATATATTCGATTATTGCTTTTTTGATTGCAAAAGGGCAGCGCCCTTGTGTGCGCGAGGGCGTTGAAATATTTTCCAAATTTACTCTCCCTTTTTTTTTGATAATAAGGAACTGATTGATTGGGCGCTGGAATTTTCCGCTACAATTGACAGTTTTGCGGAGACGAAAAACAGGATGGTAATTTGCATAAATTATGTAAAAGGAAGGCTCGAAGTTATTGAATTATGGAATGCCGCCGCCATTGACAAAAGTATGCATGAATAACTTAATAAATATGGGACCAAGTAGTATATATTTTGGTAAATTATTCAGAAGGAGAAAATGCACATCGCTTTGATTATTATTTTTGCACAAATTACGGCTACGGCTACTTTATATTTCCGTTTATAATTATTAATCCCATTTATCTCATTAATAATAAACATTTATCATGTATTTCCCTTTTAAAATTAAATTGCGGCCCTGCCCTTAAATTTATCTCGATTTCTCGAAATGGGCCGGCCCAGTTCAGGCAACCCAAATGTCACAACTTGTTGTTGATTTTTCATTTAATCCTCCAAAGACGTAGCCTAGCTTCCTCCGCTTTGCCATGATCCTGCAAACTCCCGTTTAAGCCCTCAATTGTGGGCATTGTCATGGCCCCATCATCATCATTGTGGGGCAAACATCAGTTTGAAATCATAACAGGAAGTTGAGTCGACCCGACCACAGGCAAAGGCTTTCTAGGAAATGCCCGTCCACCTGGCGCACATCATCCCGCCTGCTGACCACCCACCCAATTAAGTCACCACCTTGCTATTGCTACGTGCCTTCGTCTGGTGCGGCGGACGGCGGCTTCCTCTGAAGTCCACACCGGGCCTGTCCATAATAAGCCCATATAAGCTGCTCTTAAACCCTTCCAGTGGCCGTAGTCGCTTTTAATACAAATTTGCCGGGGTGTGTGTGTGTACTCTCAAAAGCCAATTACGTGCCTCAAATGAAGCCCGAGCAAAGGAGGCCGGTCCGGGAATGCAGGAGGGCAGGAAATAGGAGCCAAACTGGTCGTAACATTTATAAGATCACGTGCTCAATTATTAAGCCACTAAATAAATAAATAGCGGACCACTGACACGTGCCGCAGCTACCGAATTCGGCCTTCACACGTCTCCTCCCCCGCCCGCTAAGCCTACACATTCCCTGACAGTTATGCGACGGTCCGTCCGTATAATAAACTTTGGCAAACACACTCAAACACACACAAACACTGGCACACATTCCAACGCAGTAAATATAAAAAAGAATTTCATTCATGGGCTCATTACTCATACGCAGCGTTGGCGCGCGCTGAACGTCCCACTCCCCCCAATGACGACGGCAACGTTTTGTGGCTTCCGCAGTTTAATTAATCACAAGGATAGCTAATAACCTCATGTAATGGACAAAGAAGGAGATTATTAAGGGAAACTTTAATAGTTCATTTAGGCTTATGGTTTCATTACCATAAAGTGTGCGGAAGTTCAAAATTAAATTATAAGGAGTCCTTGCTTTTAATTATTTGATTTAATTATTCATTTGGTAAGTTGTGGGCAAATAAGGTTACCTGGCGTATATTTTATTTTTGAGACTTCCAACTAATAGCTAATAATCTTTCGTTCAGATAGTGTGCTCTTTATCTTTCTAAGAATATAAGGTGTGCAGAAGTTTACATTTAATTATAAGGAATTCTTGCCTTTAAGTATCTTATATATTACCTAGTGAATATTCTACATTTTGTTATTAAAACTTGTATCTTAAAACCTTATATTGAGATAGAGTGATATATATTATTCTCAGAATATAAGGTTTTCACTCCACTCTCAGAATGGGAATACTCCTTCTCCCTCAAGTCAATGTTTTATGATCTTGAATAAAAGAAATTCAATTGGATTATAATACCAGCTGGTTTTTGTGAACACTCTTTCTTCTCTTTTTTTTTTTTGCCATAATTTATTCCCCCAAGGTGTTGCGACCTCGTTTATATTGGTGTGTGGGGTGGTGGGGGGAGGACGATAAAAATCGCGCAATTAGCCAGCGTTGATTTTTGCACACAGGACGCAGAGCGACGCAAAATCACATACACTTTTATGGGAGCCGGTGTGCTGCTTATACTATATATACATATAGGAACTAGAACAGTGCCGGCGCGGCGGCGGCGATCCTATGTAGGTCTAATTTACGACCAGGGCGCAAAAATAATTTACTCTCCGAACGCGAGAGGGGGTGACAATAGAAATGGGTGGGGATGGCGGGGGATACGGAGCGTTTAAACGAAGGTGCAAATTAAATCAACATGCATATCCGTTTGACACCGTTTCCCAAAAGGCTGCTAGCTCACCCCCCGCTGCACTTTCGAGTTCCTCCCTGAAAGGGAATAGTATAGCAGGAGCAACAGCAGAGGAGGGGGTAGGGGGTTACGGGGGGGTTGTTGTATATTGCCAGAGGTTTCGGCCCTAATGGAGGTGACTAACGGGGGCCTCTACAAAATGGCGTACACATTGCAAATGACCGAAAAAGCAAAAAAAAAAACAAAAAGCGAAAGCGAATTTGGGGTTGGGGGGCAAATGGAAAATGGGAAAAGTTTTGGTCATGTGTTGTGACGGTGTGTGCGTGTGTTTGTGTGTGTGTACGCTAACCTTGTTTAAAATCTGGGACGCATAGATATATGTACATATAAAGGAGGAGGTAACAGGCGAAGGCATCGAAAATAGCAACAACAATAAAGACGATGTAGGATAACAACTTTTCGGCAAACCAACAGACACAGGACGAAAATTATCAAAAATAAGTAATCCTAAATTATGAATTGAATTGAATTTAAATTGAGCATAAATGGATCCCTTTTTTTTAAGTTAATAAACCAATATCTTTACTATTCGTAGTAATAAATAATAATTAAAGACATCTTGCAAACTTGAGGTTAAGATTTGTTGGTTTTGACTAGAAAAGCCAGTTGGGAATTTTAGTGGAAATGCTAGCAGTAAATGCATTCTTGCTGAGGGGGTTCCTTGTGTAGGTACTTTTAACTTTGATTCAATTTAAACTTTTATTAAAAATTAGGTGAAAAGTTATCTGCTATTAATTGTAATATATAATTTTTATCTACTCAATATGTTACAACAATTTTCTCATATTTCAAAGTATAATAATTTAAATTTGCTTTTAAATGTAGATCATAGATTCATGATTTCCATAAATTATTCACTGTGTAGTTGCCATATGGAGGTGCTTGGCCCAAGGGATATATACACTGCACTCAAAGGGATTTTGCTGTGGTTTTCAAGAACAACAAGAAAACTGCATTAAGGCTTCCTCACAAAAAAAAAAAAACAGAGAATGTAAAACAAAATGCAGGCAGATATGGGAGGTAATAAAACAAGGGGAGGTAAAAAGGGTCTGCATTGGCTCTGTTTACTCAAACTGAGGGGGAAACCCCTTGTCTGTCATAAGCTACAGTAGCCATTATTGGCGTTATGCCTTGTTGGGGCTTCGGACTAGAACAAGTTATAGAAAGTTTCAACATGTTGTTGATATTAAAAAAAGTATAAATAATGATAAGTATGAAGCTTTTTAGCTTCTTATTTAATATTAATTAGAGTACATTTATAAGCAGTGTTAAAACGAATTTAAATTATAAATATAGAGAAGAAATGTTTGGATTTTTTTTATGCTAAAAAATTACTTATACAATTTAGTGCCGTAATAACAAATTTATATTTTCTTTTCGTTTTAGGTAAGACAATTGGATGATTTAGAAATCGAAGCACTTTTAACAATAAATGTATAACATTTTACAAGATCAAAACTGTCACAAGGTAACCTTATATTTATATTAAATCCAAAGGGAATATACAGAAAAATATGATTTATATTCAAATATATTAATTTGACATTAAATGTACATCAAAATTTGTTTAGTAAATTTATAAAAACTCAAAAATTGGTGATAATGAATATAATATTTAGATAGGGTCCCTATCTAATACACATTTCCTTCGCATTACATGCAATCTTAATTTAATTTTCTTACCCCTTTCCCACACACACTCATTTTAAATAACCAACTTACATGGTTAATGGCCAACACCAAGGGTTAATGGCTACAAAAGGCCGAAAAGAGTTGACTAACAAGAATTTCGCTTGCACATATGCTTAAAAACACGAAGTGAAAAGAGGGGAAAAGTCAAGACGAGGGAAGGGACTAAGAGGTGATGATGACGATGCGAGCGCTTGACACTCGCTTAAATAAAATATTTTTTAATTAAAAATATTTCACCTGCAAAGTAGAAAAAAAAGAGCCGACCGGGTAGGGGGAAAAGCGAAAAGCGTCGACACAATTTTCCTCTTTGCGCTCGCATAAATAAATGCAACCACGCACAAGAACAACGACACCAACAACAATAACAACAAATAACAGCAACAAAAAACGCCTTCCGCAACAACAAGAGCATTATAAACACACTGAAAGAAAATATATATCTTATAAATGTTTATTTGTAACATTAAAAGCATTTAAAGGATTTTATTCGGAAATATCCTATTAAATGCTAAAAGTTGCAATGCCTTTCAACTGATGTGTTGCTAATTTATATTTTTAGTAAGTTATTAACAATTTAATTTAGATTATTAACAATTAAAATTAAAAAGTTAAAATTATTAAAGTTATTTACAAGCTATTAAAAAGCTAAACAAGAGAAGGGTTATTACGTTGTTATTGCTGATCAGTTTAATAACCGATAACAATCGATCTTTTCAATATTTTCGATTAATTTGCCACAGTCGTTTAAATGCCATGTTTATTATTATTACACCATAATATAATGTATTTAACTTTTAAATAGTTATACTTAATAAAGAGTTGGCTCTTTTATGTTAAAAATCTGTTAAAAGCCAGCGTTCTCTCTCTCGTTTTTAACCCTTAACTGATATTAAAAGTTCTCGATACTTTCGATATACATTAAATGAAACATTTTCGCATTTGGCATAATATTTTCCTGCTGTGCAGCAACAACTACAACAGCAACTAAAACAACACCGTCTACAAAACAGCAACAACATAAAGAGCAATTTAACAACAAAGACACGTGCCAAACGGGCAAGAGGGAGCAGCAAAGGCGACGGCGGGTAAAATAAGGAAAACTGTGAGGGGGCTAGGGAAAGGGGGGAAAAAGTGGGAAAAATGGGGGCGGGACACAGTGGGTCAGCGAAATGAAAATAAGCCGCGGGCGTAAATATAAATAAATGACAAGCGGCAAAAGGGAGGAGCGCCTGCGGCAGCAGGAGCAAGAGAGACAAGCGAAGCGATAAATGAAGAGGAGCGAGAGGCAATAATTAAACCGATACGCAAACAATTGAACTGTAGGTGGCGCTTTAAGGTCATCGAGACCGCAATGACAGCGGTAAATAAAAACCAAAAACAAAAGCAAAAAGGTCAGCGACAGGTGAGGAAAGGTGAGAGGCGGGCGAACAAGGTGTGTGCGTCAGGTGGACAGAATGGGTTTAAAAGAGCAAGTCGGGAATATTAATCAGTGGGAATTCCCACATCCTGTCGACTTTTAAATGCTCTATTTAGTTTTTAAATTGAAAGAAAGAATTCATAATTAAAATATCTCTAAATCTCTGTCTTCCTAATTTGAATGAAATAATATTATTTGTAATCTAAATGAGGAAATAAAGAATAAATATCGCTTTATCTGAATAAATTAGGGATTTACTTTCTATAGAAAAAAATTTGGTGATTACTTAAAATCTAAATAAAAAGTACAAAGTTTCTTAATTCCACTTACTCCAAGCTGTAATCAAAAATCTACGATTTGTTAGAAATATAATAACTGAGTTTACAAAAGCCAGAACCTATATGATTAATTTATAAAGTTCCTCTATAATTATACTACACTTTAATCGATTCTCGAATGCGCAAGTTGTCGTGACAAAAATAAACTTGACGTGTACGATTTTGTTTATCTTTCCGCCAAAGTTTCATAAAATAACCCAAAGATACTGCAGTTAGTAAACTGTTTTTCTATTGGCTATTCCACTCATCATACCTCATATCCTTTAACTCTCAAAAGTACCGCGTATTCATAAGGACAACGGCGACACATCGTTAAGCTGGTGAAGAAAAATTACAGAAATGATGGCGGGGCGAAGCTTAAACAAAAATGAAATGAATGAAATGAGAGCGAAGAGGAGAGGACACGCCAGGAGCAAAAGAGGGTCAAAAAATAGGAGGAAGTGGGATCAGAGCAAGGACATGCCACGTCATGCTGACAGTGGGCGGCGCTTGTGGGGGCTTTCTCCTCTATATATATACATGTGTCATCAGTAAACTTGATTGAGTAGAGAGAGAGGGGTCCAGCGGGGAATGGAGTGAAGTGGTGGGCGGCAAGGGTCTTAGCACGACGACGTGCTAAATTTTGAGAGATGACCGAGGCTTCTGTTAAATTGTGCACGCCAGTTGGCCAGTTGACTGCTTCACAACGAATTGCACTGGGAGAAAAAAAGAAGGAGGAAATTATGAAAAAAAAATGTACATAAATATTTCAAGTTCCGATAGGTTACCAGGGTATTTCAATGCCATAAAGCATAAATATTCTGGACCAGCTTCACCAAGGGAAGTCAATTAAGCCATGTTCTTTATTGCAAATAAGATAATTTGGCTGTAAATGTATCATTCTCTTTAGAAATTATCCACCTAATTTTAAAAATAAAGATGTGCCTAGACAGAAAAAAAATATTCATTCAGTGAGAATAAAAATAGTGGAATTTGAGGAGAAAATAACTACATTTTAGAATTTTTTACGTAAAAGTGGTATAAAATACTGTAAAGTAGTATAATAGTTATCAAAAGTGGTACAAAAATCATCCACTTTTAATTTCTCTCTGTGTACGTTTTGCTACAATTTGTGTAAAATTGGATGATACACTTGGGAGTTATTAAACAATCAAGTGACAACGCTTTATCTATCTCGCTTGCTCTCAACCTAGCCTTTCTCTCTCTTTCTCTCTCACAATCTTAAACTGCAAGTCATGATGTGGTTCAAGTCCCGGCTAAAGCAATTCATCTTTAAACTTTTTTTTTCTTATTTTTTCTTTTTAAATTTAACGCAACGAAATCAACAAAAATGACTTTCTCTCAGTGAACGAAGCGAAGGATGTCATGCCGTGAATGTTGTGTGGGCCTGGGCCTGGTGAAATGGACAGTGCGAGCGAAATGAACACATCACAGCCGGGCCAAATGGGATATCCAGCACTCCATGATAATCAGTTGTGGACACTTTCCCTCCCTCAACGAACGAGTGTGTTTCTGAACTTGAAATGAGGGGGCAAGTCCGCAGGACGAGGCTGTTGTACATTGGCACAACGTACATATGTGAGAGAAGAAGTTGATCCGGCAGTTTTCAGGCGGTGGTAATATTTACTCACTACTTATGCATATTCTGTTGGAAATTATCTGGTCGCAACAGGAAGTTCCAGTTGAAAGAGCACATTTTTAACACACACACACATACGCACACACAGTATTGGCACTTTTTTGTGGGATGTAGTTGGGGAATACGATTAGCTAGAGCTGGAAACCTAGTAAATTAATTTTGTGGCTAACTTTCAAGTGATTAGAGATCTAAAAGGTTTGCACAATAGAGCCGCAAAAGCTCGTAACTCTATTATATATTTATTTGTTTTATTTCCTCTGAAAAGTATCATTAAAATATGGTAATAAATTGTTCTGTCTTTCAGCACTTGGGTGTCAACTTAATGATAAATAATTCACAGTACGTAGAGTTTAAATAAACATAAATTAATCTTATTTAAATTACTTGCACGTCAAGTTAAAATTATATGAAAGCAATTAAAGGCTAGACAAGGCAGAGTTAGGCAAAGCAGAAGCTTCGGGGGGCATATAATTATTTTACTATTCCGTGCAGCACAACGACTTGCCACACCGCCTGAAATGTGGTTACAACTAGGATGTCCTTGCATGAAATTCCACAAAATTCAGCAGAAGTCTGTAAAACCACCCAGAGCTCTCTTTCTGTGACAATGTTTTGTTGCCAACTCGACGACGCCAGCAAACATGCCGTTTGCCAAAAACTACCCAGCTCCCCCCTTGGAGCAGCAATTCATTTCAACTCGTTCAAATCTCATGTGAAGTCCCCTCATTATTTTGTGTTTTTGCTCGTAAGCATTATTTTGCTGTCGCTTATGGTAAGCTGCTAAGCTTTGCTTACTGGCCCCACCAGAGTGACATGGCCCTGTCCATATTCTGCCCAGTCACTGGGAGTTTCCGTCTCTGGAAGGTCCTTGGGGACCTGTGCCAGAGACCCAGAGCCCTAAAAAAAGAGGCAAAGAAACGAAAAAAACACAAACGAAACGAACTTTAACTGGCACAAAATACACCTGTGACCCCGTTGCGAGACGACGCAGCAGGCAATGCAGACAAATCAGCACTGAAATTTAATTTGCATGAGCCACGTCCCTTCCCTTCCCTTGTTCACTCTTGGCCAGAAAGGGCGTCGGGCCGGCCGGGGCAGAGTCAACAAAGCGGAAACAACAAAGTTGGAAACCCAATTCGCATTTTCCCCCGGTCTCGACGGAGGCTCAGGGCCCATCGACCTCTCCGGACTACGGACCTACGGTCTGCAGTTTGGCTCAACCCAGCAACCCTCTCGACTCCTATCCTCTCCACTCGACCTGACTCGAGACTTGGCTCACGTGCAATCGCTTTATTTGATTTTCATTTTTGGGGCCAAACACAACAGCAACAGTGGCAACGTGGCACACAACAGTGGCACTGGCAATATCCAGAGTAGCGGAAATTTTAAAGGGTTTCCCAGAAGGTCTGCGACTTGAAAAATACCCTTTAATTAATAGAGAAAGTATAGTCTTGAAATGTATTTGTAATGATTGATATTTCAACTGGGAAAAATATAATCAATCTCCAAGATGTTCCTCATTTCTCAGTTAACATAAAAGCTTATATGTTTAATTTTACTTTATTTTTAAAAAATTGATTAAAACCTTTGCTGATTTTTTAAGAAAAACATTCTTATAACAGCTGTAACTACTTCTAAGTCTGACTAGCATAATTTAAAAGTATTTTAAGGAAACCCAAACTAAATCAAGTGATGCTTGGTTGATTTATTTAAAAGAAGGATATAAAGTAGCATATCCCTGTAGGATTCTTTTTATGTTGCTTAAGTGATTTAGGGTCAGCTTGCGAGGATTATGATAATTTATGGCCGACACTTGGACCCACACGTGGCTGTACAACTTATAAAATACAAAGAGAGAGAGAGGAACATCTTAGTTTGATTGATGCCTAAAATCAACCTTAATTTAATATATAAATAAAGATCTTCCCTTGGTAAAACTCCAGATACTTTTTAACCTAAATACTTATGAGAACTTAACTCTAGAATGTTGCCATAACCTTGGCCAAAACCTGTTGTGCAAATAGTCCACATTTTTTGCCTTAAATTCATAAGGAAGTAAATATTTTATTACCTCATGAAAATTAAAAATCTTTTCTTTATTTAATATTGCAAATATAACTGGAAATTTATTTTATATCAAAATATTACATTAATAAGCACAAAACCTGGCCCAAATCAGCTGTGTAAATAGAGAATGTTCAAGCTTTTATTAAGCTAATAAAAAAGTGGGATATAAAAATGAGTAAACCTGCTAAAAAAGAGCAAGCCCGGAGATGTAGTAACTATAATTTCCATTACCCGGCCATGTCCACGTGGGTGTGCGCCGTATGCCTATGTGTTTTTCGTGGCACACTTTTTTTTTTTGACGAAGCCGAAGCCGGGTCTCGTACCCAGTCAGTGGCAGACATTGCAATGGCCTCGCTAGGAAGCACTTGGGCGGCAGTTAAGGCAAACATCCTGCCAGTCCTGCCAGTCCTGCCACTCCCGCCAGTCCTGCCCCCACGGCGGGTGCTAATGCACTTGCACTCGGTGCAAGCACATAATTCGCTGCCCTCGAGCACACATGCAAGAGCGGCCGACACTCGAGAGCCGCCACAAGTACAGTACGACCCAACACCCACTCGGAAAGGCCACCCCATTGCCTCTTAGCCTCTCTCCCGGTCCCTCTCCCTCTTCCTCTCACCTTTTCCGGCTTACAGTGGCTGCTAATTAAGCGGAACCCTAACGCTTCACTGATCATAAACTATAAGGGCCAATAATGAGCAACGCGTGACGGCAACGGGGGGGGGCCAATGGAATATTTTTAATTGGAAATTTTTATATGAAAATAATTATGGTGGAAAAGCTCTCGAGGGGTTTTAATTAAAGGATTTTAAAAAGGAAATCAATGCCAAGAGCAAAAGAAATTGTAAATTATAATTACTGATTAACTTCATTTACCTAACAATGGGTTAAGAGTGCTGGATAAGGGTTTACGAGTAAATATGTGAACTGTTTATTCTTTAATTTAAATAATTTATATTATAAATTACATTCGAATGATGTCTATTAACTTAATATAATAAGTAAGAGCTTCAATGAAACTCTAAACAAATTTCCTAACAGATTTACATTTACATATATTTCTAATATATATTTTATCATCATTGATTCTTCGCTTCAGTCTTATTTAGTATATATTAAATATTCTGAATCTGATACAGTTTGTAACACCATAAAATACTAAGAAATATAGGATATATGTTGCATTATAGAGGTTAAACTGTAGCAATCTAGCATAGGCATCTGGTGCCTGCTGCCTGTTACTGGCGGCGCTGTTGCTGTTGCTTTTGCAGGCACTCATTAGAGAGGACGAAAGGGATTCCTTGGCCGCTGGCCGTTGGCTGATTTCGTCGCCAGATTTGGGGTTGAGGGGATTCCCTCCAACGGATGCTGCCTCGAAGGTGTTTTCCACCCCCTAAAGTTCTTTGTTGTTGTTGTCCCATGTTGCACATTGCGCCTGTCGAGTGCCATTCATTTGCCGCCGCACCCGCCTGCCCCAGTCCCAGCCTTTCTGCGGCCCCCTTGAGGTCATCGTGGCGGCTTTCGTCACTTGCCTTGATGTTTGGGGGCACTTGGCTACAAAAAAAAAGAGAGAAGAGATAGAGAGAGATATAACGAGAGAGAAAGAGAGCTGGGATAAATTGCTTTAAGTGCTGAGCTTTCGTTATCTTATCGGTTAATGTCTGCCTTTAAGCTGTACATTTCTTTGAGCAAAGTTTGGATGCATATTTATGTTTAAATAAAAGCCACAAATTATGCAATATTTTGTGGAATTAATACATTTTAATACTGTATTTAACTTTGCATTAAATAGTGGCATAAATACATAGCTAAGTATGCTGCAGTTTACACTATAAATAATATGAACATGGTGTGCATTTTAAACCATTTTTAATTATAACTATCTGAGTATATCTTTATTGTGTGCACCAAGCTTTCTTCCTTATTCCTATATTTTATTTGTCTGCTCAAAGTCATAAATTATTAGCATTAAACAGTATCATAAATACTGAGCTAGAAATGTGTTGCTATTTTTTTTTTTTGTTATTCGAAATGTATTTTATGCCGTGCTTTCCCTATCTTTATAGGTGTCTTGAACGTCTGCCTTGAGGCCGTAACTTATTTGCGCTATTGCCATTAAATAGTTGCATAAATATCCAGCTTAAAACGAGGCGTGCAAAATTAATAACACAAAGTTCCGAGCACGCACAATAAGAAAGAGAGAGAGAGAGAGTGTGAGGGAGAGTGAGAGGGCCGCCTGACGGACCGCAGAGATAACACGCATACGCCATGGTGTACGCATGGGGAAGAGGATTCCACCCTAACCCATTGTTATTTCAGCAGTCAATGCCAGTCCAGTGGTGGTTGTTGTAGTTATTGTTGTTGTTTTTGCAGTTCCTGTAATCGACCATTTTCGGGACAAACTCGCACATTTACATAAACTATGTTTATGCCATGGAATACATGAATTATTGAATTCGTGAAATGCAACTCACTCGAATTCATGTATTCATATTAACAGAGATGCCAGACCTGTGCAATTAGTCAGCTGTTTATTAATAAACAAAATAAAATGAAAGGATTTCCGTTGCGACTTCTCTTTGAATTCACGTTTATATTAACTTTATTAGACTATTTTGACTGTCATTTGTTTAATTTAAATATAATTTTAACTCAGCGTTGCCAGCTTATTTAAGCAAAGCTCAGTTGGTGGGGCCCCAATTCATAGATTCATAGTCAAAGTTCGTGTATTTCTCAATATATTAAATGGTATTAATGTACACACTTTTTATTTGCATAATTCATGTAATGAATGCATGAATTCCGCCTCCCATAAACCCAGTAATAGTCACGTAGGGTGGATATTTCTTTTGTGCGAGTGAGAGAGAAAAGCGTGCATTGCAACTGACAAAATTCATAAATGAACATTTCCTTAATGGCTGCAATTTCCCATCTATCCACTTCAAGGATATTCATATGCCGTCGTAACAGGATGCCGAAAAGTGTGTTATGTGGCAGCCAGTCCGTCCGTGTATAATCGATATTCGATTTAAACTGTTCGTTTAATGACTATTACGATGCTGCAACGATGCATATATTCATATATGCATATATGCATACACATGCTACATATATATCTTTGCAATATTCCAAGGCAAAAAATAATTGCAATTTTCAATTTATGATAATGAACTTTATATTCGCATCAAATGGCAATTGATACAGATGACGCTGAGATATATACTCAAATCAAGGGAGGCAGATTAAGTCGAGTGAAGGTAGAAAGTTTTGCAACACCGGAGGATGATTGATTGTTGGTTTAGTAAGTGTTTCGCTTTGTTCCCTTCGCCGTGAAATTGAGCTTGAGATTGCTCATATGGAAATTAATTCCACAGAGCTTGTTTAATGGCTTAATAGTGTTCGGCCAGGGCAGGAGGATAATTGATGATGGATTGAATAAATTTGTTTGTTTTCCTGTTAAAGCCTCAAATAAACCAATATTGGTTTACTTGCTGAATTAATTGGATTTCCTCTTTCTCCCACATTTTATTCTTTGATTAGAAACTCTCCTGAAGAAAAGGCTTTACATTATTCCCTCACTATCTGTGCCATATAAATCATTGCTAGCCTCCCTTTCCTCTTTTTTCCTTTACTTTTAAATGCTTTTTTTGCACTGAGGGCATAGTAAATTAGCGACTTAATGCCTTTCCGTGCTTTTTACGGCAGCAAGTCTTTAAAAAGCTGGAGCTTCTTGCTGCAAGTCCACTTAGTAATTCCCTTTGTTGCCCCAATCTAGGATAAGACACATATTCGCAGGATCAAGCTCGGTGCACATGAGATTGGGCTTGTGGCTGGTAACGAGTAAAGTAAACTTAACTCGATGATGGCTCCTTGGCATGCAATTTCCACGAAGCCCTGGCTAAAACTTATTCAAGGCATTGGCCCGGCTATCGATGGCAGGTCGAGAGGTTTTTGGGGTGAACCGGTGGCATCGGCGAGGGCTAAGGCGGCGATGGTGAGCCAAAGACACATGCGTCATCAGCATTATTCTTACACTTGAACGCACCCAAAAAACTGAAACCATTACGAAGGGTCAGTCTCTGTCTTTGGGGGTACATCAAAGTGGAAATACTCTAGGGAAACTACATAGAGTTCCTAATGAAATTCACTTTATATTTGAGTTTTTTTTTTTTGGGTTAAAGAAAATGTAACCAAGTACAGTGTTTTAGGTAAAAGTATAATTAAGTTCTTGGTTTTATTTTAAATATTTAATTATTTATTTACAATTCTATGGCAATCCGCAGATCTTCCTAAAAATGTATTAATTTGGTAAACTTTTGACCAAAATTACTCTTTTTAAAGGTTACAACATATTTTACATTTCCTTAAAATGCCTAAAACTATTTTAATACTTTAAAAACTATATATTTTTCATTACTCTCAAGCTGTTATATTTCCCAGATTCACTATTAATAATACATAATATCATTAATAATAAATCACCCACAAAAAAGGTAAATTCACCTTTTCGAGAAAGAGTAAAGCGAACGTGCTCAAGTCATAAAATAAAATAAAATAAAATAAAAGAAAATAAAATCAAAAGTAGAGAATGATGATAGTTGGGGCTTCATGAAAATTGGGATCCATTAACACAATTGCTCCTGACCCCACCACACACACTCTTCCCCCTCTCTTTCTACCCCTCTGGAACCATTTATCATGCTGAAATTTATCAGGCAGCTAGCTAGATTTAAGAGTTGAGCTTCTTTTTAGTTTTTGAGCTTCAAGGAAATACATATATACATATATGAGGCTACCAGCAGCTTTATGGAATATTATATATGTATTTTATTCATTTCTCTCTCTGATTTTTTCTTGCAGAGTTTACAACGAAAAGTTGCTGAAAAGCGAGCTTCGACAAATATCAACAGCTGGGAAAAGCAAATCATAAGTAAACACAAAGGACACGGACACGGACCAGCCAGACAACCGCACAGGACGAAGGATAAATGTGGTAGTTGCCATGAGAGCAGCCTCGGGTGTTGACCAGGAGTGAAGGGATCCCAGGGGCAGGAACAGCTGCTGCAGCAGCAGCAGCAGCAGCAGCAGCAATCCAAACACAGAGCAACGAGCAACAAGCAACATCGAGAAGGGGCAACAATAAGAACCGCCACGAACAACAACAACAGCAACAACTCTCGCAATCAAATCAAATTCAAAGATGCAAATTACAATTTGCATACAAATGCATGCGGACACGACGAGCGACAAGAGCACAAACAACAACCACAAATACAACAACGACACAAGCCACACAAATTGTTGTCAAATGCTATAAAATTGTACAGAATAATTGTAGAGCACTTGCGCAAAAACATATCACAGAGCACTGAGTGAAGCGGCGCGTCGGGGCCCCACGCCCAACTTCTTCAACATGATCAAGGGCATTTTAATACAGCGCAAGAGCCAGGAGGATGCCAGCTATGCCAAGCAGCTCAAGATGGAGCATGCCGACCTGGTCGCCGAGATGCAGACCGTGGAGAGCCTGCCCACCCACGAGCGCCTTCAGCTGGCCAGATTGTGAGTAAAGGGGCTTAGACTTGTTTTTAATATGGGGGGGAAATTATGAAGGCCATCTGCCTGGGTGCCTTTTAAGCATAACAATAATAATAATAAATATAATAAGCTCTATGTCAAGCCAGTAAAATATTTTAAAATCTCACAGGGGACTGTCTATACTTTACATAATCATAATAATAACAATAAGAAATACTATAAGCTTTATGCCAAGTCAATAAAATATTTAGAAAACTCTACTGTCCATATATATAAAAGTTTTTCATGATATTTAACCCCTCCCCCCTATATAATCAAGAGTAATCATTGAAGAAATCATTACAAATAATGTTTTAAGAAATAATACAAAATAGCGTTGTACTAAATACATTTTAATAAAACATGATTACGTAATCATTGTCCTAGACCCTCCACTACCCAAATAATTCAACATAATCATTTCGCTGAACACCCCCCCCCCCCTAGGTGATTAAGTTATATTATGAACGAGCCCCAAGGGTCTATAAAATGTTTTACCTATTTCGAACATATTTTAAAATATTTAATTCGAAATCTAGAGCGATTTCTAAGGCACCCCTGAATTGATAAGCTTAAATAGCAATTAAATGAGACTAAATACTTCTCAAATAGTTTCTTTTCTACTTTTTAAATTCAATCGTATACGAAACCCCATTTTTAACAAGTTAATTTTACATTCATAGCGATTTCTGTGGCACCCCCTGCTTAGATGAGTTTAAATAGTAATTTAATGAAATCAAAGACTTTCCCTTTAATTACTTTTCTCCTTATTAAATTCAATCAAAGACGAACAATGTAATAATTTAAATGAAATCCATGAAGCCTTGAAGCGAGCCCAGAAAATCCTTAGTCTACAAATATTACGTATACGTATATACACTTAGTACTTCCGCTGACTTTTACCCTCAACCCATGGAACCCCATCGAGTAGCCGTAACTAATACCCAAAACTCAATATCTTTTTCTTTATAATTAGACGTCGTGGCCAGCAGCTAAAGTTGGCGCGGCAAAAGGAGAAGGAGTGGGCCAAGCTGCAGCGGGCGAAGGGCAACACGGCTAGCGGCGGCGGCGGAAGCGGCAGCGGAAGCGGATCGCTTGGCAGCAATCTGATGAACGGCAACCATGGGGATACTACGCATCATTTCCGGCATGCCAACGGTTCGGGAACGCTGAGCGGAAGGCGGCACATATCCTTCGAGAACAGCGTGGTGCTGCTGGAGGCAGCCTCCAGGAACGACATGCCCGAGGTGGCGGCCCTGCTGCAGCACGGCATTACGCCGGATGCGGCCAACGAGGATGGGCTGACGGCCATGCATCAGGCGTGCATTGATAACAACGTGGAGATGCTGCAGCTGCTGCTCGAGTATGGTGCAAATGTGGATGCGCAGGACAGTGATAAGTGGACGCCGCTGCATGCGGCAGCCACCTGCGGCCACCTGGAGCTGGTACGCATCCTCATCCGGCACGGAGCCAATCTGCTGGCCGTTAACACGGACGGCAATATGCCCTATGACCTGTGCGACGATGAGAATACGCTGGACTTCATCGAGGGCGAGATGGCGCAGCGGGGCGTCACCCAGGAGCTGATCGATGAGACACGCTCCTCCACGGAGCGGATAATGTTGCGCGACCTCATGGAGCTGGCCCGCACTGGCGGGGATCTCGAGGAGCCTGACTATCAGTGCGCCACACCGGTAAGTGAATGGAATGCCTTTTGATTTCCAGAAGGATTGCTGGAACAAGCTTTAAATATTAACAAAAGGAATACAGGAGAAATCCCCCTGCCGTCGGCGTTGTAAATAACTTTTGATTTATCTCTATTGTTCCCAGCTGCACATAGCCGCCGCCAATGGATATGTTCGTGTGGTGGAATTTTTGCTGGAACAGCATGTCAATGTGGATGCCATGGACAAGGATCTGTGGACGCCGGTGCATGCAGCCGCCTGCTGGGGACATGTGAGTGAAGCCCAATGATCCGCGAACAATGGAATAATTTAAACTGTATTTTTATTCCTTTTCTTTTTTGCAGCTCGAGGTGCTGGAGATGCTGGCCCAATGTGGTGCTGATTTAAATGTTCGCAACAAGGACGACGAGACGCCCTCAGGTGAGAATATGTGAAAAGGTTATGCGCAACAGCAGGCAGCAGGCACATCCTTGCTGAAGGAAATGAACATGCATATGAAATTGAGCAATAAATTATTGTTAAAGCTATTATGGAAAGCTTGTAAATCATTTTGTACTGGAGATGATTGGTGGCTTTGGATGGGTTTTATATTGAGAAGAGTTTTGCAAAACCATTCTTAGGAACCTTTTAAAAATTGAGACCAAGGTTTCATGCTTATAATCCTTGTTATTTAATCTTTAACTATAGCTTAAAAAATACCTTAAGTAATATTTATTATTATTATGCTTATGCTCTAATAAACCCCCTCTTTATGGCCCATAGATATCTGTGAAGATCCCGAGATCAGGGAGCGCATTGAGCAGCTGAAGACGGAGCAGGAGAGCAAACGACTGGCCGAAGCGCAGCGAAGGCGTGTGCGACGCTCGCAGAGCAACAATACCAGGTTACTTTGGATATACAAAAAAAAATCATAATAAATATTATAAATATTATATCTCCTCCGCACGCAGAGCCCAATCAGTGCGACGTACTAGCTTGCGGGACAAAACGCTGACAACCAAAAAGGATGCCGTCGAGGAGACGCGTCTACGCCTGCAGGCCCAGGAGGCCACAGCTTCGTCGGAGACAGTGCCCTCCTCCTCCTCCTCCGGAGATCCGCTGACCAATGGCTATGGGTACAATGGCAACAACAATGGCGAAAAGCGACCCTCCTCCACAGGCAGTTCGAATGGCCAACTACTACTGCCCCACTCCAAGTCCGCCGATGCGCTGGATAATGCAATGATAACATCCTCCGCCGCATTAACGGCCACCGCCACACATTCCTATCAGCCGCGTCGTCCGCCAGACGGCAGGGAAAACGATGAGCTGCTCCGCCTAAAGGCCGCTGGCGGTGGTGCCGCGGGCGATATGCAGCGGGCCACATCGGCGGCGGCCGTTATACTCACCGAAAAGGGTACAGCGGCCAGTGCCGAGGCCGTGCAAATCCAATCGTCCAAGGAAGCTGCCAATGGGAAGATCAATGTCCAGGTCACCGTTCTTGTGGGTGAGTCTGAAATTGTGGCCACGTGTCAGGCTTGCTTCCGCTTTTTCCAATCCCTATCCCACACCACTACCGCCACCGCCACCCATTCATTCAGTCATCCATCCGCCCCATTTGGCTCGCAAGGAGCGTCAACGTATCACGGAGAGTCCTGCTTAAGCGCCATTCTGTCCCCGTGTCAATGTCAATGTTTAATGTTTATTTAACGACTCTACTAAAATGGAAATGAAAATACTTCCAACCAGCAAACGCAGAGCTAACACACACAGCTAGCATGAGTAGAAAGATCGACTAGAGGATGTGCTGTAGGGAATACTGAAAAGTTTTCGGGAATTAATGTACAAGTTTTTTCGTATACGGGGAATTCCCTGATTTGAAATGCTGGTATGCTGGAAACTTTTTTGTATAATTGGATTTCTTAGCTTTTTTTTTGTTAAATTAATATATTTATTTATGCAACAAAATTAATAGATAAATTTCTAAGAATGCGAACGTTTTTTAGTCTCATTTTAATTTTTGTTTTGACTTAAGAAAGATTTTGTTTGTATTTTGAGTCTTTATTTTGTGGTCTTACTTAGAAGATTTTATTTTATTTATTACCATGATATTTATTAGAGCTTTATTAATGGATAACAAATGTTCCAAGGCATTGTAATACTCGATATTATCTAGTCTTATATTTTATATTCCCATTATAAATTCATTCGATATTAAAAGTAAAATATCTTTAGATAATTAAAATGAAACATGGGAAATTAACATCACAAAGAAATATTTAGATGTGGGGGATAACTTTTTTTGCTAAGGTTTCTTTCCCAATACCTTAAAGTTAACGTTAACCTTAACCAGAAGTTAAGGAACCTTACTGATAAGAAGGCATGGCTAGACCTATAAAACTACTAAACCAGCATGTAACATCCATCTCATGTAACTAACCCCACCTGTTCCATGGTACAAAGGGTATTCGTAAAACTTAACTCTCCGGGAAAAAAAAAAGAAAAAACCAAAAAAGTTAAATAACATTTGCTTGTTTCTGTTTCATTCTTTTTTTTTTTTTGTTATTCCTTGTTGTCGTTGTTGTGTGCCTCGTTTCGCCCGTTCTGTGTCGTCTGCCTGCCTGCCTGCCTCGCCTCATCATCAACAACAACAATAAAAAACACACCAACCACCCACACACACACAAACACACGCCATACACCAGACACCAACAGCACGCACCATCATCAGCAACATCTCCAGCAACATCAGCAGCAGCAGCAACAGCAACATCACCAGCAACACCAGCAGCTCCAGCAACATGCACTCATGTTGCAGCAACAGCAACAGCTACAGCTACAGCAGCAACATGTTGCCTTGGATGGCTATGGGGCCACTTTGGCCAACTTGAAGAAGCAACGCTCGCTCTCACGCACCGCCAATGTACTCAATAATTTCGAATTGTCATCCCAACAACAACAACAAGCAACAAGCAATGCCAATAATCCCATAGTAGCTTCAACTGCTCCAACAACTAATGGTTCTGTTTTAGGAGCCGGCGGCAGCAGCAACAACAACAATAACAACCTTAACACCAGCAACAACAATAACAACAATGGCAACGGCAACAGTGGGAGCAACAGCAATGGAGCAGCGCCCATATCCACACAGCCACTGGGCATGGGCAGCCTAATCTCGGACTTTGAGGTATCCTCGCCGGCGAGCAGTTCGGTGAACAAGTTCAGTGGCATTACCGGCGATGTGGTCAGCGATAGCACCAGTTCCAGTCGCAAGTGCTGTGTCCTGATGTAGGAAAAGAGGATGCAATGGACCTAGATTGAGGCAAATTTGTCAGGAAGTTAAAAGGGAGATAGAGAGAGAGATATAAAGCATTATATACATGGGATTGTGTAAGCAAGAAAACAGTGTCTTTTTTTAGAAATTAGCCGAATTCAGTGAGAAAATGTAGAATGTTACAAACAAGAGAGAGAGAAATTGCAAAGAAAGAAGAAAGAATTGCATGCGCTATTCAAACAAATAGGAGTTCAATTCTTCTGAGCTCCGCGAAAGAACGGCTCAAAGTCGTTTGCCAGTCGTTATTTCCTAGCAAAAGATACACACACACACTACACAACACACACACACACAACAGATTATACGATACAAATTTATATAGAAATATACAAGTACCATATGTATACACTTTAAAGTTTATCAAGAAAATAAATGTGAGCAGTTTACCTTAGTTTATGTATAATGTAAAGGCAAAATCAAAAAGAAAAGAAAAAACACACATAAAAAAACTATCAAAAATATGAATAAGATAAAAAAAGCATACATAAGAACTTTGTTTATTGATTGATTCGCTTGCGAGTGCATTGTGTGTGCGAGAGTGTGAAAACCAAAACAGGCAAAGTATTACGCAAAACAAGTATGAAATATTTAACTAAAAATATATATACATATATTTACGATAGCGAAATTGTAGTTAAAACAATGTGACAGGCGGCGCGACAGCAAGGTAAAAGCAAAGCAATGTAAAGCAAATGCAAGGCACTTGAAGCAATTCCCTTCGAAAGAAAAGATATTTCGCTCTGTTCCCGATCTGGATTTATATATATTTTGGAGCGCGATTTACTTCTGCTCTGCCTTCTGTGAGTTGAGTTTTGTTAAGTATAATGGATACAACAACAAATTTGTATTATTTATGTAGCAACTATGTCTGTATATATACAACACAATTCCAAATGATGATGATGATTAAAAAGAAAAGAAAACGCAAAAAAAACACAACGCGCAATTAGCAAATGAGACTTTTTTCGATTTAATAAATGTCAAGGCATTAGCTGAATGTTTTGTAAAAATAAACGAAAGAAATAAGAAAAATTCCTACACAAAAGATGATGGTTTTATTTAAAAGATGGGAAAATAAACATAGAACTGATTTCAAAAGATTTTTTTGTAGTGTGTTGGTAAGTTTTCCTATGAAAACTGATTTTTGTAATATGTCCTTTCAAACTTTCAAAAATGTGGTTTCCCGGTTTTAGCTTTCAAAAAAGTTTGGTATATTTTGGTATATAGTAACTGAAAGGCAGATTGACGCCTTTTTTTATCTGCTGAACTGCGGTCACACTGTTTAGTTTATTTTGTTTACTTTTATTTAATTTAATTTTTATAATGGAATCCTTGGCCAAATATCGTTATAGTTTGGTGGCAGGAGCTTTTGCTGCCGGTGGGAGCTTCTTTGGCAAGTTACCAAGCCACCTTAGCGCTCAGAAATTGCTAAATGCTTCCGATGCCTCGTACCTGGGTAAGTGCTCACACAGAACACTATAAATTATTAACCTATAATGTTAATAAACAAATGTATTTTCAGAAATTATATTAATGCGTGCCGTACCATTGGTTTTAATGCTAATTTGCAATGTTAGCAATTTGCGTTGTTTTCTGAAAGCTCTTCAAATGACTGAACAAACATTAACCTGCGTTGTCTTAACCGCCGCCTCCAATTATGTCTTATCGGTGGGTGTTCCCTTCATCTGCTGTTGATATATGTATATGTATATTATTATTACTCATTCCTCATTCCTTTAATAATAGTTTGTTTTAGGTGCACTCGTTTATAGGGAGCCCTTAACAGCAATATCTGGCCTTGGTATCTCCCTAATATTGGCTGGCCTTTGGTTTCTTTGCGATGCCGGTGCAGTGGAAGTGGGCAAAAAGGAACCAGAAAAGGGGGAATAGTTAATAAGGAAAAATAATAAGTAGTTTATAAGAAAAAACATAATAGTTTCTAAATTCAGAAACAAAAAAGAACTACTAAATCATCCAGGATAAATAATAATTTCAATAAAAACGCTTAGTTTTTGTGATATACACTTTCAAAAACTGATTTTAAAACAAACAATTAGGAAACCTACAGCTTAAATTATAGTAAAGCTACTATGATATATAATAACTAAACAAACCAACTAATTAGAATACTTTGGAAATAAAACGATTTGGGGCTTTTTTTATCATTTTGTTTAATGTTATATGTACTATCTTGCAAATACATAGTTTTCATTTCATTTATAATGCACTCACACGCTGTTTTCGTGTGCATGCTGCTGCTTCTTCTTCATTCCACATAGTGTTATAATTACAACTATTATTTTTCATCATATGTGGTTTTTGTATTGTATTTTCTTGTTTTTTCTTCTTTCTTTCGTTTGTGTTTTGTGTGTAAAAGTTTGGCAAAAAAAAACCAGAAAGGTGTTGAAATATATATTGGATAGAGCATGACAGTGTAGAGCACAAACTATATAAATATATATATATATTTATCCATCGTTTATATATATAGGTAATAGTAATTATTTTGTATTTTGTTTTTTCAGAATCGTTTAATTTAATTGCTAAGACGTATAAATACTTTTTTATGTTTTTTCTCCCTTCTCTCGACACATCTGTTAATTATCGCTCGTCGTCTAAAAACAGGGATAAGTAGTAGAGTGAAGTCGGGCGAGGAGGAGGAGTTATGTACTTGTTGCTCATCCTTTTCGGTTCTGTATTCTTTTTTTTTTTTTGGGAGTTTTAGAAACCCATAGAGCGAGTGCGCCTGCTTTCCTGTATATGTATATAGTTGTAATCCTTGTGTGTGTGTGTGTTTGTGTTTGTTTCTAACAACTATTTTGTTTTATTATTAATACATTATTTAAATAAACCATACTTAAGGGAAATATAATTATAAGTTGTATTAAAAAATACGTGCAAATTGGTTTTCTGCCATTTCCTCCCGTTTTTCTTTTGCTTTCCCTTGGTTTTCCAAAGGGATTCTTCTTACATTTTTTGTAGAATCCCCTTTGTATTCTGGTTGAGAGTTTCTTTTCTTTTTTAACGTAACGATAATTGTACGTCTACGTGGCCATTATTTGTTTGTTTTTTATGTTGATGATTGGTTTCCGTTTTGTTTGCTTATGGGTTTTGAATGAAGTGTGTTGACGTTTCTTTTTTCTTTTCTTTTAATACGTATTGTTTTTTGCTCAGTTTTTATTCTCCAATCCGAGGGGCATACGCTGGGTCTGGTTCTGGCGGCTTATGTAGCCGCCGCCGCCGCCACCACCACCTCCCTGGTTACCCGCTCCTCCGCCGCGTCCACCACGGTCACCCATGGGCCTGCCACCACCGTAAGAACCGTTGCCATTCCTCTGCTGGTTGACGCCACGCTGGCCCCGATAGCTGCCACCTGAGGATTCGTAGCGGGACTCCTTGTTGTAGGGACCATTGCCGCCGCCTCCTCCTCCGTTTTGGTAGTAGTTGTTACCGCCACCACCTCCTCCATTGCCGGTATCATTGTTGCGGAAGTAGACGCCGCCGCCAGAATTGCGTCCGTTCTGGTTCGACGAGTTGCCATATTGACGCGAACGATAGTTTCCTCTATCCACGCCTCCGTTGCGCCGTTCATCGCCACGTGGGCCCTGCTGATCACGATTATCGCCCCTATTATCCCGGTCTCCACCGCTGCGACGTTGGTAATTGCCAGAGTTACGACGGCCATCGCCCTGCGAGTTCCAATGGTTGTTTCCTCCTCCCTCGTTGCTGTCCGCATAACCTCCTCCGCCTCCGCCTCCTCCGTTTCCACCCGCACTGTTGTCCCTGGGCGGTGCCCACTCCTGCTTGTGGCTGGTGTTGCTGCTGCTGCCGTTCGACGCCGCACTGCTCATGGCATTCATCTCGGAGCTCCACTTGGTGGGCGGTGCCGGTGGCGTGGGCTCACCTCCCTTGAGAACATTGGTGAGTGCAACTGTGGCCGCGGTGTTCGTGTCATTGTTGCGCCACTCATTGTTCTCCAAAACCACATCGCTGCCGGTTCCACCAGCATTGGGGGTAGCATTCCCATGTGGGGGCTCGTCCAGCTGCTGCTGCTGCTGCTGCTGCTGAAGTTGCTGTTGCTGCTGCTGCTGCTTCAGCTGCTGCTGGATCCGCTGGTCGTAGGTAACCACAGGTCCGTCATATGGAAAGACAGAGGTCACATCGCCCGGCTGCATGCCAATTCCCTGAGGAGCCGGCGGCTGCTGGGTGGCCAGGCGCGGCATAATTAGCATGGGTTGCGGCTGCTGCTGCTGTTGTTGGCGCTGCTCGTGGATCAGAACCGGGGAGAAGAGTTGCTGCTGCTGCGGAGGAGGAGCCTGCTGTTGGGGCTTCGGCTGCTGCTGCGAGGGGAACGACTGATTGGTGAAGGTCAGCGTTTGTATGGCTTGCGGTGGTTCATCGACGTGGTTCGGCTGCTGCTGCTGGGTATCAAACACCAAGCCCTGATTGTTGGGCGGCGGCGGTGGGGCTGCTAGACCCTCAGGATTGTCCAGTTCACTGTCCTGCAGAAAAAGGAAGCTTCCTGTGCCGCCCAATACCTCCGCCAAGGGGCGCAGCTGTTGCATAAATTGCTGCTGCTGCTGCTGCTGTGGTGTTGGTGCTGCTGCCTGCAATCCTGCCGCCTGCGGATGTGGCGGCGCCGGCTTGAAGTAGTTCTGCTCCACGGCCCGCACGCTCGGAGCAAAGTGAGGCGGCGGTGGATGCGGCGCCTGCTGCTGGGGAGGCTGAGGAGGAGCGGAACCAGCTCCTGCCGTCTGCAAAGCCTGGAGATTCACGGGGCTGGTCAACAGCTGGTGAGGATGCGGCGGCTGCTGCTGCTGCTGTTGTGAAGGCGGCGCTGGTGCATACAGGACATGCACCGGGGTGGTAGTTCCACCAACTTGAGGGGCAGCTTGGTAAACCTGCGGCAGCTGCTGCTGTTGCTGCTGCACCACCAAAGTCTGCTGTTGCTCCAAATGAGGAGCACGCTGGTGCTGGTGCTGCTGCTCCAAAAGATGATGGCCACCCGGACGCTCTGGCTGCTGCTGCTGCTGATGCTGTGGTGGATGCTGCTGCTGCTCTAGTTCTGGCGGTCCACCAAGATGCAATTTGTCCAGACCTTCCTCCAGAGAATTTCGAGCCGATGCCTCCGATGGCAGCTCCGTATCCAGATCGCCGCCCGAGCCTTCGTTCAGCAAGTCAACGCCGCCATCGCCTTCGCCGCTTCCAGTGCCACTGTCCGTGCTATTGGCCACCGCATTCTCCACCTGATAGTACTTGTCCAAGTAGCCGCAATCCTGGATCTGCTGGAACAGACCGCGCAACTTCTCGAATGTCATATCCCCGAAGGTCTTGGGTCGGGCATTAATGGTCGAGGCGAACAGTTCGGCTGACTTCTGGGCAGTGGCAATGAAGCTGACATCGTCAGCGGTCTCAGGGCGACGTGTTTGTGTCTCCAGGCAGCTGGAAGAGATTATATAACATGGAATTAAGTAAGGAAAAGCATCGGAGCATTGTATTATTATATATGTTATATTATATGCGAAGACTTTTTTAAGTTAGCTTCCCTTTTCGTTTTATATTGTGAAAAATCATTCTCAAAAGACTCTTCGATATTTCTGCATTTTATCGACAATAACTTTTGACTTATCGAAGCCATAAATCATCGAAAAGGTGTATCCGAGCATTATATTATTATATATATTTTATATATATTATATTATATAGCTTCCTTTTCCGTTTTATATTGTGAAAAAATCATTACCAAATAAAATTTCGATATTTCAACAATTTATCGATGATAACTTTTGACTTTTCAAAGCCATAAATTATCGAAAAAGTATATAAAAAGGACATCAAATATATTTGTTTATACCATCTTTAAAAATACTTATTTAAAACCTTAATAATTTCCAAATATAACTTCGATATTACAACAATTTATCGACGATAACTTTTGACTTTTCAAAGCCATAAATTATCGAAAAGGTATATAAAAAGGACATCAAATATATTTCTTTATACGACCTTTAAAAATACTTATTTAGAACCTTTTTTTAACATTTAGTTGTTGTAAATAATTCTTATATATTCTACACATTAGCTGCGCCGATAAAACTGTGAAAAATTACTTTTGGCGTGTCGGAAATTTGCATATTAACAGAGCGGTTGAACTATAAACAAGTTATATAGCCCCTGAGACCTCTAAGGGGTCATGGAAACTGATGGTTACGGATTGCGACTGATGTATATGTACATATTTCTATGAATATCCCCACAAAAAAATATAAAAACTATAAATAAAACTTACAACTTCTCCAGCACTTCAAGTTCTATGCTTTCCAGCTTTTTCGCTCCATTCTCGCCGGCCAGGAAATCGTTGCGCACTTGTTCGTCGTTGAAGCAGTTGAGCACGTTCTGAATGATCAGAACCTCACGGATCTTGGCCGTTTCAGCCAGAGTCTTTGCCTGGTTGTCCTTTAATGGCACAAGCACAAATTGGATCGTATTAGAATTATATATAGCATTAAGATCACCAGCACTGGCTTGGCTTACCTTGCGAGCCTGCTTCTTCTGCTCCTTATCGGCCTCCTTGGACTGCTGCTGCATCTGCTTGGCCAACTCACGGGCAAACTCCAGATTGGCCAGAACGGCATCGTATTTGGCCACCGCAGAGGCCTGGTCACCGCTCAATTCCTTGCCGCTGCTCTGTATGGCGCGATAGGATTCCAACTTTGTCTGTGCGTAGAGATATTAAATGTATTATTAAAATTAAATATTGCTGCGGCTTACATTAATATTTCCCTGTATTAAAATCGACTGAAAAAACCATTGAAAGGCAAGTACAACATGTCAAACCGTATTACTTGCTATTATTAATAATAATAAAAGTAATCATGCGGTAAAGCGCTTCCAAATTCCATAAAAATAAACATTTGCAAAATTGTATAGCGCAAATTATTTTCATCATTGGCGTTGCCAGATGTGTAACACACACACAGCTGTTGGATGTGCAGAATTTGCGTCAATAACTTTCAGTAGATGGAATTTCTCAAGCAGCTTTGAGGCCCTAAATTCCGCTTAAAGCTGTTTAAATTTATTAAGAATACCAAACGTTCTGGGAATTGGATTTCGTTGCCTTGTTCTATTGGGCATGCCGGCCGCTGCACTCGATCTGGCAACGCTGCGCGATGTAGAAAACATGGCGTCGCCCCGAGAAAGCACGAGAAACGGGAGGCGTGCGGGGTACGCGCAAAACGAAACAAAGCAACACCGAGAGAATGAAAATAAAAATGGTGGGCCATGCTGCCTGCCGATCCTTTGTTCCCCCCCCTACACCGGGCAGGTGTGCTGCCTCGACACGGCCCCTCGTACTCACCTTGCGCTTCTCCAGGTTACGGATTTTGTGCTCGATGGTGACCAGCATCTGCTTCAACGGATTGTACGGCTCCGCGGCCACGGCGACGCCGGCAGAGGTAGCAGCGGCCGACTTTAGCGCCTTCGTGCTTCCGTTGCTCGCATTGTTGTTGGCCAAATCGGACTGGCTGCCATCCGCAGCCGGCTGCGCTGCCCCGCCAGCCAAATTGCCGCGGCTGCCGGCATGCTGGCCATTAATGGTGGCTCCATCGCCAGCAGAAGCAGAGGCATCTCCTCCGCCGCCGCCACCGCCGCTGCCCCCACCAATCGAGCTGACCGAGGCGCGTTTCTCCTTGCTATTGTTGTTGTTGCTGGCGGTGGTAGCGGGGGTGCTGGTGATTGTGGTGGTTGCAGCCGAAGGCATGGTTTGCCGCTGTGTTCTTTTCCTGGTTGCTCAACTACGATTTAGCTCGAAATGGGGAATGATGTTAGAACGGTTGCTGTTTTCCCAGTCCAGTTCGCTTGTCTGCTCCGCTCAGGAAAAAAATTTGCAAAATTGTGTCGAGTGACCTTCTTAAAATATGCCGCAAATCCCTTTTTCGCCCTCGATAACGTTAGGGGATAAACGAATATGTCACGATTGGTCACACTGATTTTTGCTATAAATTATCGGTATTTCTCCAGAAATACTTTCCGTTATAGAATGTCGATTTATGGTTTTTTTTTTTTAATTTACCTATTTGGCACAATTTGCAAATATATTAATAATTATAGCACCCTCACATCGTTTTCAAAATATGTTAACATACCATTAAATATCAACGAGTCTCAGATGTTTTGGCTTCCCGGGCTGATATAACAGTTGAACTGAATTAAATGAATGAATGCTAGAGATGTCTCCAACTAAAACTATATATTCCAGATTGCTTGGTTTTTACTATTTGTAAATTAAGTTTTTGCTTCAAGATATATAACAACTTTAGTCAGAAGTTTACAAGCAAAACCTATAATATTGGGTTTTATATTTAGAGTAGTTACTTGTATCTTAACTCGTTAAGAGGAGCTCTTCATTTTCAAAAATTGCAGTAGAAATATTATATATTAATATTCAAAAAACGAAAAATGTAAAACTATCGCAGGATCTTTGATAAAAAAATCACAAAAATAATCATTTTTTTGCCCTCCAAACCAGGATAACCCCTTACACATACATTACTCCCAGTAATGACTGGGTTGAATTTAAAATAAGTTAGCTTTCGTTCTTGTCGTTATACATGTTTTTAATTTACATTTGCAGCTGCAAGTCTAATCGTTTTAAAAATTTAGTTAATTAGTTAATTCCAAAAAATCACATGGCAATGCGAGACTCTGAAAAGGGATGCTATCCTGTTTGTTAGAATCTCCACCAGGTTTGATAAGTTCCTCCAATAATTTAAGCCAATGCTGGCTTAGGAGGTGCGTATTCCTTGCGGAGTTGAAGCCAATTTCCTCCATTTCGGAAAGCAGAGGTGCCCGTCCTTGCCAGCTCGTTAGCCATCTTTTTTCGTAAAATGTCAATAGGTCTGGGGATTAGGATGTCGGTGAAGATACATACATATGTAACTCCAATCATAACTTATCAGCTTTATTGCTTCTCGCATTTCGGTGACCTCTGCCTGCCTGTTCGGGATGTCGAATTGGGCACATTACTTTAGTACGTGATAGCAAAGTACAACTTTTCCAATTCAAATAAATAAATTAAGAATGCATTCAATTCATAATTTATTTATTTACATTCACAGCTGCAAATCGAATTGTTGTGCTCCGTAATAATCCACAAAAAGGTCAGACAAAGGATCGATTCTGTGGGAAATAAGATGAGAAATTAGGCAAATAAATAAATACACAAAAACACTATATACTCACCACACTATATACCACCACACAGAAATTTATGAGATAAGATAAGTGTCGTGCATATTTGCCAATTAATCATTCTGGCCATTGTTCCTTCCTGTATCGGCTTAGGAATATTATGGCAATAATATGTATAACTATATAAAGACACAAGAAAACACATTTTGGTTTGTTTGGTTTTCAAACTTCAAAAAATAATAACAATAAAAATAAATAATATCAAGATTATGGCAAGCAAGAAATTAGTTAATACGTACCAGCAGGAAAAATGGCAATGCCGGTGGCAATAGGAAAGAAGTAGGTAAGGATTTTTCCAGCTCGAAATAAATTCTTATTGTTCTATAGAAAAAAGAAAATATAATATACAAACTCGAGATAATTACAATTTTAATATTTAAAATATATAAATAAATGGCGTACTTTGTTATATGCGACAAGCAATAGAATGCCAGCGATGAAATATAAAAGGGCAGGCAATCCTAAGAACAAAAACACAACTATTAGCGCTACCGAACTTTTCACAATACCATAAATGATGGCAAAGAAACTAATCAAAAAAAATGTAATTCCGAACAAAATACAATACACTGAATAGACTATGAGAACAATCTCTTCAATATTCATCTTTTCTAGTGTTATTCTGTGTGTTCTGTGTTCAGAGATGTGGTATTAACTTCCCACCCGATGTAAATATACTTGATTTGTATTTCAAAAGCTGCTAGATCGAAAATTGTAATCTTTAGGTTTTTGGCTTCAAAGGAGGATGTACATACGTACGTATGTATCTAGGCACCCGAACATTACAATAACAAATAAATGAATACACTCGAACTATGATTTTATGCTACTATAGACTGAAATTTATTCCCACATACTTTCAGCTGTAAATAAGTGCTCTGTAAAATATGTAATTACTCCGCATAAACCATAAGGAACAGACAAAGTATCGAAATAAGAAAGGAAATAAGGTAAATAAATAACTACACAAAAAACACTATATACTCACCACACTATATACCACCACACAGAAATTTATGAGATAAGCACACTGCCAAATAATAATAATCTTATATGTAAGGGCCGTGCATATTTGGCAATTAATCATTCTGGCCATTTTTCCTTCCTGTATCGGCTTAAGCTTAGCATGACATAAATATGTACAACTATATAAAAAAAAAAGAAAACACATTTTGGTTTGTTTGGTTTTCCAGCACGATCTTTAATAAATAATATATAGACCATAAAATCAAGATTATGGCAAGCAAGAAATTAGTTAATACGCACCCATAGGAAAAATGCCAAAGCACAAGGCAATAGGCAAGAAGTAGCTGAGGATTTTTCCAGCTAGAAATAAAGTCTTATTGTTCTATAGACAAACAAAAAAAATTAATATAATAAAAAATGATTACATTTTTAATATTTAAAATATGTAAATAAATGGCTTACCCTTTTCCATGCGACAAGCAATAGAATGCCAGCGATGAAATATAAAAAGGCAGGCAATGATAATAACGAAAACAAAACTATTACCTCTACAGAATTTTTCATAATAGCCCAAATGGTAAAAAACACAGAAACCAAAAAAATTCCAAGTCCGATAAAAATACATAACACTGAATAGAGTATGAGAATAGTCTCGTCACTAAGCATCTTTTCTAGTGTTATTTTGTGTGTGTTCTGTGTTCAGAGATGTGGTATTACCTTCCCACCCGATGTAAATATACTTGATTTGTATTTCAAAAGCTGCTAGCTAGATCGGAAATTGTAATCTTTAGGTTTTTGGCTTCAAAGGAGGATGTTGTCGGACGTACGTATGTACCTAGGCACCCGAACATTACAATAATAAATAAATGAATACACTCGAACTATGATTTTATGCTACTATAGACTGGAATTTCTTCCCACATACTTTCAGCTGTAAATAAGTGCTCTGTAAAATATGTAATTACTCCGCATAAACCCTTACATAATCTATGATCATGGCGCTTTGCCTGCCCCATGTG
>JAEIIU010043862.1:0-128323 GCA_018874675.1 Drosophila baimaii
ACTAAGGGCCATACTGGCCTATGCGTGGCCCCGCGAGGGCCGTCCGGGTCAACCTAACCTAACCTAATTATAATAATAAATATATGAGCAAGAAAAACGATCGTTAAAGTATTATAATATTAAAATACATTGTAATAAATAATGAAAAAAAATATATAATAAATTTATAATTAATAAATCTGTGAAAAAATAAAACTATCGGTTAAGTTTTCCACTTTCGCGTTTTCGATAGGTATTTTCTGCGCTGTGCACAATGGTCCCACTATTCCAAACACCCGCCACATGGTATATTTCAACGGTGCCGCCACGGTCACACCACAGTTCAGATTTGCCGGTTGTTTGGATCACAAGTTGAATCGAAAGCTCCGCGCTCGGTTCGGGCCCGTTCGTACGTCGCGAGTGCGCCAAATAGAAAACTGTGAAATTAATAATAATATTAATATTATAAAGTGAGAATATAAACGCAAATAGGAAGCAGATATGATGCCGCTGCAGGAGTCCACGCAATCCCTGGGCTGGCAGCTGGAGGACTACGCGTACTTCCGCAAGTGCGGGGAAATAACCGCCTCGCCGGACGTCCAGAGCTTCGGCTTCAACTGCGCCTTCTGTCCGGCCATCTGCCTACAGTTCTCCGTGTTCATGGACCACGTACGGGAGCAGCACACCCAGGAGGTGAGGCGGCGCTACGACGCCGTGGCCAGCGCCGAGGAGCGGACCGAACAGCAGACGCAAACGGATCTGGTGATCATGGAGCTGGACTGCCCGGAGATGGCATACCCGCTGGAGGGCGCCCACAAGAAGGCGGGCGGCAGCCACTGGGAGCCCATGGAGGCGGACCTGGATGTCCAGCTAATGAGCCTGCTGCCGCCGGCGACCCCCACCGAAGCGCTGCACATAACCACCACGGAAGCCGTGACGCCAGAAATAGATTTGGTTTACGTGGTGGAAAATCCATTGCCACCCTCGCCACCGCCGTCAGCGGACATTTCAACCAGCGACGAGCTGCAGGCCCTGCACCTGGAGCTACATCCCGACTCGGCGGATCCCTTTACCCTGCTGCACGACATGGTGATGTCTCCGCCCACACACTTGGCTTTGAATCCGCCCGCTGAGGGTGTTGCTCCCCCGCCGATTACAACTCCTCCGTTGCCGCGCTATGAGACACGACGCGTGGTAAGCTAATCACCCATTGGCGCCACAGTGGGCACCCGCTAGGGCTGTGGGTTCCTTAAATATATCACTCGACAAATTACTCTGGCAGAAATAGCATGTTAATAATTTATTAGGTACTGTGGAACTTCGTTAGCTGGGATTTGTATAAGGGAAATGGTAGATATTAGGTTTTAGATATGGGATTTTTAACTTCTAAGTAAGGTTTTGTGTTGATATTGATATTTCTATTTTAAAAATTCTATACATTTATAGATTTATTTATTCGTAGTAAAATTTTTAGTTGATAAAGTATTATTTACAAATAAAATAATAAGGAATCAGGTTAATACAAGAATTACACGAATTTTCTAAATTAGGTGTTTTCTAAATCTAATATTTTGAAAGGCTCTTGCTTTTAGGAGATTAATATGAAATAAATAGAGGAAATTAGATTAGTTTAAGCATCAGAAAAAGTATTAAATGAAAAGGATTTAATGGAACCTTATAGTAGAGCAGAAAAATAACCGAAGTCTTCGATTTGTATTGTTTTTTAAATCGATTAACAGCGTTGTTATTTCTGCTCTAAATTGTGTTATAATTATTACATATATAAAATATTAAATCACGAGGATAACTTTTATTAAGAAAGGATTCATTTTATCTACACAAAAATATCATAAAATAAATAAGTAAATACCAACAGAAAAGCCACAAGTTATTAGGGTTCCCCCTAGCGAACTTTCACTGTATTTGTGTTTTATGTTGTTGCCTTTCCCCCTTTCATTCGATTTTGTAATGCAAAATTGGCTTTCCGTTGCTGTCAGGAGGCGAAGAGCGGTCCGGGCCGGGCAGCTAAGGTGAGGAGGGGCGGAGCGGAGCGGGCTGGGCCCAGGCAGTTCCGGAGAAGGTTTTCGTTTCCCCTGGTCACTTGACCTTCAAAATAACGGCGCAATGGCACACAACACACAAAATATTGAGCAAAAGTGTGTCGCGCATTTTGCCCGCTCATGCCTCGCTTTTGTTCTCTTCCCCTTTTTTAAGTCCCGTTTGCTGCTGTCCGTGGCCTTTTTTTCTTACATTTTATTTGTTATTTATTTTGGAGGAGGAACGGGCGAACAGGGTGGCGTTTTGTCAGTCAGTCAGTCATCCAGTCTGTCTCTGTTGCCTTGCTATTTTTTGTTTTCCAATGCGACGCAATTTTTCAGCTTTTTCTTGAGGTTTTTCACTTTTGTTTTGTTCCATTTTTTGTGGACATGGAAATGACTGAAAAGAAAAAACAACAACAATATCTTTTGTTGCTCCACACATCTGTAGGTTCATAGATATTTACGTGTTAAAACAAATATATGTACATGCAAATATATAAAACGTATAGTAAAAGAGGCTGAAAAATACTCGAAAATTGGGACACAAACACTCGGTGTTCTTTTGGAAAACACCCGCCCACCCCTCAAAAATATTCTTTGTTTGGCGGAGGCCTTTTCGCTTTGTAGATGATTTTTAAAAATAAATAGCTATTAAATGGTAATTAAAATGATTATTTATGTCAGCAGACAGTTGCAGAACTTGTGGATGGTGTCACATATCCTGGGTTATATAGTCTATATAGTATATCTTCTGCACAGACTTTTTGGAAACTATTCAAAAAGTTTTTATTGCGGTCTTATAAACATATATAATTAAATTATTTCTTTTATATATTCAGTATCACAACAAGTAATCCCTGAGAGTGGTTTTTATAATTTTAGATCTTTTTCTGAAACAATTTTAAAAGGATTTATCTGGTTAGATCTGGTCCAGATTTTTAGAAAAACATGTATTTCATCAAACAAATTTGGTCTTCTCTCAGTTCGTCAATTATTTATAAGTAAATTAAGCCCATATATCATTCCAACGCTCAAGGGGTTTAAAAATGTCTCAAAAAAACACAAAATTAAAGGAAATACATTTCCCATTCACAGCATAAATCAATAGTCTGGGAATACATCTAAAACTATCAGTAAAAAAAATATATTCTTCAATTGTCAAAGAGTTAAATTGCTTCCTTTGCCTTGACAGGCACTTAAGACTGTGTCCAAGTACCTATACCTATTCATAGATGGCTCACTCCCTCTCAATGGCCTAGAGGTGATAATAACCTTTTAAAATATCAACATTTTCATTTGGAAATCTTTCCTGACTCTCACATCGCAGCAACAATTTGCCAAAAATAGGATAGACTCTCTCCCGTTGACGCAATGTAAGTGTCAATAATTTATAAATCCACACATGAGCTAATTTAATAATAATTAAAGGGAAATAGCATGGATAAATATGTGTATGAGTAATGTGTGAATGCATTTGTCGTCATCAAGGCATATGGGGAAAGTGTATAGATGTGTGTTTACTACGCATACTGGAGAGGGACCATTAGAATGTTGGTTATTATTATCGCTTACCCGATATCCGGGACATTGAGCGGTGGGTGCCAAGGCAAAATAACAGAACTCTCGGAAATAGAAATAGAAATGTTGATAAAAATCATTTTCTATTTGCCCGTAGGCTCTCTGGCACTTGCAGTAGACATTATTGGTAATTCTGTTGTTTTTTTTTTCGGTTTTGCTACTATCAGCGCACATTGGGCAAAGCTTGTCGGCCGACGTGGGGCTTTATCTAGACCCCAAAGAGGTAAACAAATAGGGGGGAAAATTATCTAAGCTTCGATTTGGTAAGCATTTGTAGACGCTACAGTGGGGCAGGTATTGAAAATTGTAAAGAGAAAACTGAATAAGCAAAATGTTATATTATATCTGTATTTGCTTTAAATAGTAGACAATCGATTATTATGAGTAATTTCATCGAAACATATCGATGTAACATTTTTTATAGGGAAAAACTCGAAGCGAAAAATATATATTTTTTGTTTTTCAAAGAATTTTAAGTTATAGGACTAACTTAAAGTGTTTATTTTATTTGTAATCAAATTTTGCTTTAACAAATCGATTATCCTCAATATTTTGTATCGAAAATAAATCGAAAAATATCGATCACACAGTTCCTTTCAACAAAAACTCAAAGCGTAGACCTTAGCAACGATAGAACTTAGATTCTACCTAAAATTCATAGTTACAAGAATAATTCAAAATGTTTATTTTATTTATACCCAAGTTTTGCTTTAAAACATCGTTTAGCCTTAATTTTTTCATCGCAAAAAATCGAAGAATATCGATTACAAAAATATTGTCGTAAGAAGACAAAATTAAAGCTTTACAAAGTACACTTTTATCCACAATATAGTTGAAAATCATTGATTTATATCCATAAACACTTACCTCAATTCGCTCCCTTGACATATGTAGATATGTCCGGACTATCGGCTAATCGATCGTGTGTCGATTCGTGAGACCCAGACAGCCCGCCCTATTCCACTATCATTGCAACGCCATACCATAACCATTCATCGTCAGTCTCGCGTTGGCCAATATCTCTATTGGGGGGTAATAAAATAATTTTTAGATTTTTGTCGATGCTTGTCGGCTATTGAAAATGGCTTAGAGATAAGAAAGTGCCGCGAAACGTATAACTAAGGAGGTTTTAATGTTCATTTAAACACTTGTAAATTGGAATTTTTAGAGCACCTGCCATAAAAACCTTCCCAGGCCATAAATCATTGTCCCAAGCCTGAACGACAACGAATCGAAATATAACTCGATCGGCGGGAAGTGCTACTGAATAATGTCTCCCGATTCCAGAAACCCCCCTTTATAAGCTTTCCCGGGAAAGGCTAAGCAAGCTGGTTAATTATAGCCATCGATTAGGTATTTGTTATTAATTTTATCACTATCAGAGACAGCCTGTTGGAGAACCAATTTAAATCATCCGTAATCCATTCGAAATCAGAGTTGTGCACTGAGAAACCATCCCATATATCATCATCGAACATAATCTAATCTTAAGTCGGGCATGTATACTCACTCTGTTTATTATCTTTCCGGGCGATAATTTGTTTTCAACCTTTCAAAATCTTTGGGTTTTGGGTTCGGGAATTTTCGATTTATGTGCACGTTAATCATGGTTAAAAAAAAAAAGGGGGGAAAAAAACTAGGACATATTGACAGCTCCAATGCTTCAGTTTTTATCGGCCACATCCCATGCCTATTAAATAATTAACAAGTTTAACTAAACATTTCGGCATGTCTGAAGAGGAGCTTAAGTTGCTATAGTCTGGGGGACCCGATCGATCAGCTGAGTTGGTTTTATAATCAGTCTAATTAAATTAATGCAGCCTTGTGACTGACAGAAGTTATTTGTTTAAAGTTTTGTGTGGAAATTCCAAGCGCATTTTACTTGTATTCTTTTTTTGTCAGAAATTGATTGCACTTAATGCCCCCTGGTATTATCTTTGAATCTGGCTTTCGCTTTGTTTGCCCTTCCGTTCCCGGGCTGGTTCCTGTTGCCTGTCGCCCGCCCGTGTGTGTTCGTTCTCTATAAGGTTTCCCATCGGTTTATTTTTCGTTGGTTTTCGGTGGGCTTCCATCAAGGGCGTGGACGAGTTTTTATGCTTGGCCATAAAACAAAACGGAACCCGGCCACGGGTTGCGTGAAAAAAAAGAAGAGAGAAAACGAAATATTCTTCATAATTTATTAGCTCACGTTGGCTTTATTACATTTACATTTGAGTCTCGTGTTTTTCCGGGATTTTGCATGTCGCCGTTTGCCACCGCAAGCGCCTTTGCCGCCTTTACCGCCTTTGTTCGTTGTCATATGGCTTGAGGGGGCATAATTTTTATATAGCATACAAAAATGGGAGCTCAGGCTTGTCCCGAGACCCCATAAACCCTGCCTATATGGTAAACAAGACACTCGGGCGAATGCCGCCGCTGTTCGTTGTTCGCTGTTCGATCAATTAAAGCCCTCCCTGGGGCCAAATCAAATAGGGGGACGGCGGCCGTGTGTTGACACCATTTCGGGCCAAAAAGCCCTACAATGGTACGAGGTATTAAGCCTCGTATTAATGGTTTTTCTCATGAATCTTTTATTTGCACAAATAAAACCCTGAAAGTTTCTAAGCCCGCTCGCACATTCCTTTGGCAATTGCTCTACATCCGATAATCACCATTTGGCTCTGGGGAATGAAATTGTATCGAAATAAGAGTCTCCATTAATTAATTCGGATGCATCGCATCGCTATATCATCAAAGGAACTTTTGATTGGTGCTGCTGCCCGCATATTATTCTTATTATTATTCGCCGTTTGGTGACAAATGCAATAAACAATAGCTTTTAATTGAAGAGCCGCCCGATGACGCCGATGACGCAGCTGCTCGCACACGGAATGGGTCTTAGTCTGGCCTCCCAATGGATTCCCGACATTGATATGGAGCGGCAGCGTTGCAAGAAGAAAGGAACCTATTAGGACACAGATTAATGAGGAACTGGGTTTTAAAACCTTGAATTAATAGGGATTTAATATAAGAAATTTAAGAAATTAATTAGGAAATGATTGTAAAGTGGGCAGGCATGAAAGCAGGGTTCTAGGAGAATTCGGAGGGTTCCTTTCTTGACTTTATATAATTTTTTAAAGACCTAGGACCTCTCTAGAAAGATCTAAACTCTCAAAAATGTGTTTAAACAAAGACGCTTTCTATAACGATTTTATTGTACACGCATTTTTCGTACAGTACCCAGCGCTGGGTACAGGCTTTCTTCCCAGAAAGCCTTAAGGAGCTCGCTCTAAAGCTGGTCGCTCTCTTATAGATATACAGCGACAACTGACGGCTGTATGTGCGTACACGTATTCTCACGCATTCTACATCTGTACGCACATATGCAAACGCTTTCTATTTTAAGATTTTTACTCTCTCAACTTTGTGAGAGCGGAGAGAACGCGATTTTGGTCAGAAACAGAAAAAAATGCTTACATATGGCAATTGAAATATACATATGGTAGTTACCCATCTTAGTGGTTTAACCTTAAAAAGTATCCCTAATTGAGGAGCCTAACAACCTTATAAGCAGTAGGTCAGATTTCCCTTTACAATTCTAAAGGAATCATGTATACCATTTTTAAGTGTTTTCCCACAAATTAAAAATAACAAATCCCTTTCCATTCAAAGCATTCACAAGTTAATAAACAAAACTGAAGCTCTCATATGGTTCTGCAACCCATTAAGAGGGAAAGACTCAATTGCCTTCCCATTAACAAATCCCTCATTCATTGATTTGAACTCCCAGCAAATCCATTTTATATTTTTTTTCTATTTTCTGTGGTTAAATATCGATTTATGGCTTCAATGCAATAATCCCTTTGCCAGCTCTATTCCCCTAACTCATGCCCCTTTGTCATCTTCGAGTTCGCATTTCAAGACTCTGACAGTTCTAACGAGTTTCTTCTTCAACACCCGCCCCCTCTTCGATTGGAACAATTTATAAATAAACATTAAAGGGGGAGAAACAACACTCAACTTAACTCAATAAGATTGCTCTGCGATCGGGTTTCAATATAACTATCGCATATCGAGGGAAATATACCCCGGGAATCGGTGTAGGGAGCCGCACTGCTGCTGCTGCTGCTGCTGCTTCTGCTGTTGCTGTTGTTGTTTATTGAATTTTTATGCAATTTTGTTAACTGGATCAATTATTTCAATTGCGTGTTCAGTAAACACAGCCGGAGCCGTGACGCAGGCCAGGGAGAATTCCGGACGGACAGAAGGCTGGGCCCTCGGACAGCCACACCCCACAATGTTATGGGGTTTGATGTTGTTGTTGTTGCTTTTTTTTGTGGGTCGTCTAGGGCAGACTAGTGTCCAGACTGGGCGGGGGAGAGACTAGAAACCACCTAACTCTGGTCGGCCACGAGCCATGCCTTTGTTTGCCTGGCTCTTTTGTTGCACCAATATGAAAAATAATAAGAAAAGGAAATGGGTTTACTTGGGTGAAACGAACAGAGAATGCCCTGAAACAGGGATATTCTTGTAAGGATACTTTGGGTTAATTATTCCCAAAAGAGTGTTAACATTTAGTGACTAAATATCGTATATATTTTCAGATATATGTATTTTATCTATGCTAAAATACGTTTCAATGATTTTATGTTAACTTAGGAGATGGTTCTTAAAGCAAACCCTAAGCAAAACCTATTCAGAACTTAAAGATCTTCATTACAAAGCATATGAAACTTTAAATAAATATTTTAAAGTATTGACTAAAAAGTGATATCAATTCAACATAGATTCTCTACCTATTAAAGCCCCGGTGATAGGAGAACAGGGAATATAATAGGGATAATAATAGGGACAGTCCTTAAAAGAGTGTTAACTTAAATGATTTGAATGAATATCCTTATATGCTTATTTAAAGATATATGTATTTTATCTAAGCTAAAACGTGATTAAATAATTTTATGAAAACTTAAGAGATGTTTCTTAAAACCAAACCTTAGCAAAACCTAATCAGAATTTGAATTCTTCAATACACACCGTAAACAACATCAAATATAATTGGGCTTATAATATGTTCTTTAAATTTAAAGAGAGTTTTTAATATTTTGTATTATAAAAACCCAGCTCAAAATGATATAAAAATCCAACACACCCTCCTCCCCCATTAAAACCCAGGGAATAAATGAAAAAGTATATAAAATAAACCAGCTGTTCAACCATTTACACGATTTGGATGTGAATGTGGTGGACTAGAGTGAACGCATGTGGGGGGGGAGTCCCATGCAATCCCAATGCAATGCAGCTCCGATATGGAACTATTTCCTGTTGCCAGGCAGACAAACGTCAAGGATGGCAGGGTCAGCCCAAGTTGGGTTGGGGTTGCTTTTAATGGGTTTACTCTGCTCACCTTTTCCGATGGGCGCGCTCCGAGTGCGCCCTGGTCCTTGGCGTCGTCGAGTGGGTGTGACCCCCAGTTGGAGCGAAATGAAAATGTTTCCGCTCGCTTTGCCACAGAATGCGAGTGAGTGGGAGAGAGTGAGTGGGGAAAGGGTGAAACTTTCATTTCGACGTTTGAAATTGCATTTTTAATTGGGGCCAAGGCTTGGGCTTTTTTTAACCCCTGTGTTTTTACCTTTACCTGCAAATTTTCAGTTATTCAATTAGCTGTGTAAAGTAGAGTTAGGTTTCGGTAAAGGTCAGGGCCCAGTTCGATGGCTGAATGAATGATTGGTTCGATGGGTGATTAATCAGAGCCATTAACCCCAGATACCCCTTGGTGAATAGGCAATGAAGGGGACGCAGCTGCATGAAAAGAAATGGCTCAGGATTTATTCTCTCGGAAGTACTTTAAGTATATATATTAAATACGATTCCTGTAACCCAATTACCTTCATTATTCAAAGACAACTTGACCCTCGCTGGGTCAGTGCAATTAATAATACATTAAATAGAAATCGGCCATAACTCTTAATGCCTTTGGGCCACGTTTCACTTTATCTACTGGCCCATTAGCCTTATCGACGTTTTTGTGGGTGGTCGTGGTCTGTATCTCAGGGGGTGGGAACTAATACAAACGGGAATACAAATCGAGAGGCTAAAATATCAACCTCAATTTCAAGACAATCAGGCGACAACTTCAATAACCAATTATGGCCAAGCGAAAAACTAGCCAGAAAATAAAAATACCAACCCCAAGTCGTAGCTGCTAATGCTCTCACTGAAATATGTATCTTATGTTAATTGTATTTTATGTGAAGACAGCTTCCAGCTTAAGATATAGTATCTCATATTTCTTTTATAAATAATAAATTAACCTAAGAAACCCTTGTTAATTTGTTGTTAGCCAAAGTCTAATCTGTGGCAGAGTGGCAGAACGCATTATATTAAGCCTGATGTAAGCTCTACGCATATCGGGTGCAAACTGGTTAGAACTGCTTATCGCTATAGGGGCTATGGCTATTCCCATCCATATGCAATGTTTGTTGGAACAAAACATTTGCATGCCGAAAACAAATTTCGTTTCGCTTTTAATTTCGGGTATTGCGAATTCCTAATTAGGGCACTTGGCCAGGCGAAACCAACCTTATCGACAGCAGGTATCAAGTACTAAACACGTATGAGGGTAGGTCGGGTTCGGTATGGGGTTTTTTTTTAAGGAAGAAAATCTATAAATACCTACTAGCTTAAATGTTGTTTTTTTTTAAAGGTAGTTATACAAATTTAATCAGAAAAGGAATAGATTTCATGATGTTTCTCTGTATTAATATTAATGAAAAAGAAGCCTTATTCATAATCAAAAATAATTCACAAAAATTAATTCTAAATCAGAACAGGAAAAGATTTTTTCGTTAATATAATTATGTATTATATTATTTTATTTCGGTATAATATTGCTAGAAGCTCAGGTATAAAAATAAATATTATAGTTTTTTTTACTGCAGGGAAGTAGAGTTGATATAAAGTCAGGCAATACATTAAAATGTTAAAATTGCATTTCTGTAAAGAATAAATAACACAAGAAGATAAGTAGGTATGAGAAAATAAATAGCAACATTTATTGGTAATATTTCCTTAAAGAAAACCATGACTTCAAATAATTGTATAACTTTAGTGGCTAGATATGTTACCATAAATAGCCCACATTATTTATTTTGCCTTAAAAAAGTGTTTATATTACTTTAAAAACTAAATATATACTTCTAATTATCACAGTATATATTCTTCTGTGACTAGATATGAGAAAATAAATAGCAAATTATTTTGCTTTAAAAAAATATATTACTGGAAATGATAATTTAACTCTAAACAGGGCTGATTTAGCAACAAAATAATAGATTTTTGATCGCCCTCTTGCATTGTTTACATTCTGTGCATACTTTGCACGTGAAAATTAGCCTTGTTCCATTGATTTAATGATTTGATTTTATTAAAAGAAAAACTGTGACTTAAAAATAGTTGTAACCTCTAAAAAAGCTTCGAAATACTAATTTAAGCCACTAGTGTGTTGTTTACATTCTGTGCCTACTGTGCGTTTGACAGCATAGGTAAGACAGAGACATTTCCTGTCTCGCGAGTCAGATCTTTGGGCACCACTGCTTTAAAGTCAATAATAATAATGTTCTCATCCAAACTTGGAGTATTAACAATCTGTGACCCACTTAATGCATGGTCGATGCCCTTGATTTTTTCAATTCTTGAATGGTATATACTTACATCCAAATATACATACATGCATATGTTTATGTTTATAAAGAACTTATATATATATGTATAAGTAGTGTGAAGTGCGCTCCACTATGAAACACGATACATGAGTAATTAATTGTGTACTCTTCTTTGCCAACAAAAAGCAAAACAATATAGAAAATGGACAAACAAATAGAGACACCACCACATGCAATATAATAGAATACTATATGGATGGGGGAATGGGAATATGGAAGTCGGTCTGGTCTGGTCTGGTCGGTCTGGCCATATGCAAGTGCGATAAGGAACAGTGACGACGACACAGAGGCCAATAGCCGCTGATATTCGAGAATCGAGTAACTCGAGAGAAAGAGAGAGAGAGAGGAGGAGACTTTCGCTTTTTGTTTACGAGTTCTCCGGCTGTTGTGTGTATATTGAGTATATTTTCCAGCCAAACACGATAAAACCCGGACGAGATCATGTGGCACCCGGCCGGCACAGTAACAGAAATTTATTTATTTATGCAAAATATTTCAACAACTTTATGCAGGCGGCAATGCAGCGCAAGCTACGCCAGGCGGCAGACGAGAATGCAAAAGAAGGCGGAGAGGAGGAGGAGCTGCTGCAGATAGAGGAGCTAGAGATGGAGGAGATAGAGGCAGAGGAGGAGCATGATCCGATTGAGCAGCCGGAGAAGAATGTTCTGGAAATGACACCGCCAGCCACACCGCCCACACCCATGGCGCCCACCTCACCCACCAGCAGTGTGGCAAGCTGCTTGGATTTCCAAGCGGTGAGTAAACAAATCCACTTCAAGGGGTGTCTTTCAGGTCTTATAATCTCTTTATTCAAGTGGAGATCCCTCTGTGACATCTATATAACCAATATCTGCTTATCCCCTCCAGAGAACCCGTCGCGAACTGGAGCGCAATCGCGAATTTGTTAGCTCTCTGTTGACGGAATATGAACGCATGGAGAAGCTGTGGAATCCCCGTCATCCGGACTACAAATACAATGCCAAGCGTAGTGTCTATGGAGAGCTGGCTGCTCCTCTAGAGTTTCACTGCCACATGCAGCTCTCTGGAGCCGAGATCTTTGCCGTACTCAAGGAACTGCGAGGCAGATACCGTCGCGAGTTGAGCAAGCTAAATGCCCTGGGTGGCAAGTACAAGTCGCGGCTGTGGTACTTTGACAGGATGCACTTCCTCAGGGGTGTGATAGAGAACAAGCGGGCTGAGAGGGAGGCCAAGGTGTGTATCTATACTTACTACGTTTAGTGAGGTTTCTTAAGGTTTATATTTACTTTATTTTTTAGATAACCAGCGAGACCACCGAGAGCGAAAAATCCTGCGAAACGGATGCGGAATCCTGTAGCAAGTCCGCCCTGTACCGCGAAGTACTCAGCTTTATCCTGGATGCCTTCAAGCGGCTGGAGTGCCTGTGGAATCCGCAGCATTATGACTATGCAAGCTGCTGCAAAAAGGATCTGTATCGGGAGATATCCGTGCAGTTGCAGGAGGAGCTTAGCTATGAGCTGAGTGGCGAGGAGTGCTACAAGGAGATCCAGAAGCTAAGGACACGCTACCGCAAAGAGCTGCGCATGGTTATCAAGCATAAAGGATTATACTTGCCCAAGCTGTGGTGCTACGATGAGATGGAGTTCCTGCAGCCTATACTGCAAGAGCAGATCTTCAATAAGATTAGCAAGGTAGAGTATATATATTTACCATCCTTTAAGAGTTTGTACTTATTTCCTGAATATTCCAGAAAGTTGGGGTGGTGGAAACCAATCAGAAGACCAAGTTTATAGACGCCAGCTCTATAGAGTTTGCCTCTACGGAGGATCAGCTGCAGTTTGTGGAGATTTATCGCAACTACTCTGCCCTGTGGGATGTGGATCATCCCGACTTTCGCTCGAATGCCTATCGCAGTCAGGCCTTGGGGCAAATGCTGGACGAGCTGAACACCACATTTCACACGGGCTACTCCCCGGAGCAACTGGAGAAGACGCTGTTTGATTTGAGAAAGGATTTCTCGGCGCAGAAAAGGAAAATACTCACCGCTGACTCCGTGGACTCCAGCAGCAGCATTCCCCTGCTGCACGCCAAGCTGGCGGAGTTTCTGGAGCAGAACCTAGGACCCTTCCGCTGCGATGTGTGCTCTGAGTTGGTCAAGACCTGCGATCAGTATAAAGTGCACCGTTCTGGACACGATGGCACACAGCCTTTTATATGCACGCTGTGTGGCAAGGGCTTCCAGATGCCCTGCAACCTGACAGTGCATATAAGGCGACACCGCAGGGATTTCCCTTACGCCTGCGAGCAGTGTGACAAGCGCTTTGCCACCTCCACGGAGGTGGCCATCCACCTGCGCAGTCACACCGGCGAGCGGCCCTATATCTGCGATCTGTGTGGAAAGTCCTTCAAGACCTGGTCCTTCTTAGACATCCACCGACGACGGCACCTCAATCAGTCCACATTCCACTGCCCAATATGTGCGAAAGGATTCTACGAGAAGAATCGCTTTACGGATCACATGAACTCCCACTGGGCCATCCGCAAGCACCTGTGCACGGTGTGCGGCAAGACCTTTACCACCTACGGCAACCTCAAGAAGCATACGGAGCTGCACCTGGCCGTGAAGAAGTACAAGTGCAGCGCCTGTCACAAGCGTTTCGCTCAGTTTGCCAGCCTGCGATGGCACAAGAAGCGAGAGCACAGCCCACCACCCGAGGGGCTGGAAGAGGAGAAGTAGACCGCCACTCGAAGGTCTCCGGGGCAGCACTTAACTATGTGTTTACAAGGCAATTGTAAAGAGTTAGCGTGCTGGAAGTAGTGTAACCCAATCATATCGTCGATCTAGCACTAAGTAATGTATTTATTTACAGTCTATAAATGTCTGATAACTGGCTGCAAGTGTTATATCTCGAGTTCTATAAGCTTTATCGCCGTAATCAGACGATTAACTTGCCATTAGTTGGAATGCTTGTAACTGGTTTTATGATTTAGAGCCCCAAAGTCATTGAAAGTGAAACCAAAATTGTATTTATTTTTAAGCTTAAATATATATTAAAGCAAGAGTTTTGTTTTGATTAAATATACAAGGTTTATTTTGGTTTATTTGGATATCAATAAGAACTGGAACTGGTTAAGGCCAGTGGGAATTGGTATCTCCGGCTCATAACTGGTTGAAAGTCATCTCCATTCCTTAGATATAACTCTCCTTCGAAGTCATAAATCGATATTAATTTAAGATGCCTGCGTTTATTGACTCCAATTGAGTTGAAAGTGCAAGTGTTCAATGAGTCGGCGTCTCTCCCCATAGAAAGTTATTTTATTTTTATCGCACACACACACTCTCTCAATTAGTTTCCATTAAATTGTTGCAACAGAAACAAATTACGAAGCAGAAAATGAAAATTAATTGCACCCATTCAATGCAAAAAAGCAAACACAAATGTCTAGAGCTGAATCCAGTGAACTGTAACGAAGTAATTAGCCAAAACCAAATCAAAAGCTAATCATCCATCCATCCAAGGGGGCGTCCGTGCCGATGTCGGGGCGAAACAACAGACATTAATGGCTTCTCGGTCGGCATCAGAAGGGAGATTTATAAATGATTTGTAGTTGAATTTAAACACTTAATTTGTTTTGTAAATAATATGTATTATTTTTATCTCGGATTCCTTGGTGTTCGCTTAGTCTTGGGTAGATCTTTCAGCTCCACCTGGCTCTTGGGACGTATGAGCATCTGCACGGACTTGAGGGATCGAAAGCTGTACCAGGGCTCCCAGTAAATAGATTGGGCTTGGTCCACCTCCTCTTTGAAGTATTTGCCATTTAAATTGCTGTTTCGGAATTAAATAAATATTATATAAGTCTGAGATTTGTATCTATATTTTAAAATCTTATCAAAATAATCCTTGTTCTTTGGTAACTTTTTATTGTCTCTTAAATTGACATTTTTGATAAGAAAATATAGAGAAAAGATCACCAAAAAATATCATTTAACTCAGATAGTAATCACATTTCAAATATTTTACCCTTTTTGCTATGAAAAGAGGGAATTTCTCACAAAAAGATCATTTCACTAAGATACTGATCCTCTTTGATTATTATAGTCTTAAAAATGTCATGAAAAATAAATTTTGATAAGGAAAATAACTACCTTTTTAGACATGAAGACGTGAATGGTACTATAAGAGGAACTATGAGGAAATATGGGAATAAAACTGAGCACAGCTCTAATTAGAGGCTTAAGATATAGTATCACCTCTTATAGCTACCATGAGGAACTGTAGGATATATATATTGTAATGGGAGAAAGAACCTCTCAGAGTGCTGCTTAAAAACTCTCTCGTTCGCTATTAAATTGAACTTATAAGCAACTGTTGATAATATTTTTCTTGTATTCTTATTAAAGGGAATTTATAAACCATTCTTCCTGCTTGGCTTGTACATTTATGACAAGGCTTGGAAGTGAGAGCGAGTAAGCAATAGGAGTCTGGAGAGCCGGCATCCCAAGAGAGCGAAAACTGCTCTCACATTTAAAGCAAGAGCATAAAAGATGAGAGCTTAAGAGGATCTTTTGGTTCTCTTTTTAATTGAGTTTACGGGCAATCAGTCTTTTTGTAACTTTCAGTAATATCAGCTCTCGGAACTATGAACTGTGTTCTTATAGATATTATATTTTTTTTTTAATTTCTTATTATTTATTACTAGTTATTAATTATTATTATATTAATCAGTAGGTTTTCCCCTAATCTCCTTACCTCCTTGAGCAAAAATCATACCACCAAGCGCCATGATGATGCACTGCACAGTTCATGTGGGTAAAAGCATCATTATCCCTGTCGAAGGTCGAGAACTTCATCTTGTCGTGGGTGCGCAAGGCATCGCTGGCGTTTCCCTGATAATGACCCAGCAGCGTCAGCTCGTAGCCTTCCTCGGCGCTGCCGATAAGGAAGTCATCGTAATGGGCATAGCTCGTCTCGCCGTCGAATCTCTTGAAGCTAATGTACAGCTCGTGGGGCTGCGAATGGGTCAGGCGGTGTATTTTCTCAAGGCCCATAAAGAACTCGCCGTTGAGTTTGCCAAAACCCTTGCTATAGGCATCCCAGTTGCGGTAGAAGTCCACAGAACCATCCAGCCGCCTCTGAATGGCCATCCAGCCGGGTCCGGCGGCGGTTTGACCCTCGCAGGCCACCAGAAAGGGAAGAAAATCGGGCAATTGAATCAAGTGAATGCCGGGAGAGGTGCCATAGGGCACACAGGTGGTGGTGGCAGCCTCCCAATCCGCCAGCAGGTCGTCTCTCTTCTCACGGAACTTCCTCTGGAAATATACGACCTTTGCCTTGAGATGATCAATCAGCAGGGTACTGGAAGTATTTTGTTTCCTAAGATCGGTCACCAGATGCTGTTTTCTCTTGAGGCGGGTTTCATAGACCTTCACCTTCTGCTCCAGTTCCTTGATCTTGTCATCCCTCTCCTTGATCTCGGTCGTAAGGGAAACGTTCTGGGCATTGCAAGTCTCGGTGAGGTTCTCGAATCTCTTGAGGAGTTCATCGTCCGTTTGGTCCTTGGACTGCAGTTGATTGATCTCGTGCTCCTTATCCTTAATGGTGGCGGCACTTTCGGCTATTTTTCCCATATAAACATCCAGGAGATCATCCAGATCTCCCTTGCTAATCCGTATTGTTTTGTGCTGATCTATGTGGACCTCAGCCAGTTTTTCTGGTGCCACTGTCACGGTAGCAATGGGGATTTGTGTGCCATTAATGGGTATTATTTCCGTTTTATTTTTTAAAGGGTCTTTTAGGGGATCCTTGGGAGACTTGGGTTTGGAGGCGACTTGGGCGGACCACGCTGAAGCTAACAGTAGAGTTAGTATTACGAAGTAATATTCCATTCCGCGTGTGTAAAATATATTAACCCGTTTCGCAGTGAAATCTAAATTCAACTGAAATCGCAAGCGAAATGCATTTTTCCCAAGCTAAGCGGCGAATCAGGAAGTTATAGCTAATGCCAAGCGGCCTGCTGATAAGAAATTATGAACTTGGAGAGACTGCTCTTGAACTTGAGAAAAAGCATACTTTTCAAGCGGTTTTTTATCTTTTAAATTGTTTATTTTATGTAAACAAAATTAATTACGAAAATGTACAAATATATCTTTTTTAAAAATAAGTTTAGTTATTAAAACAGCAATAATAAAAACATTTAAAAGGAGCAAAATTGTTTTATTTCAATATTTACATACATTTTCAATATTTGTTAATACTTTTCCATGTTGTTTGTAAATATGTCTATTATGATATTTTTTAACCTTTATTATTTTTTTATTTTACAATATTTCTATAGTTCCATAGTTTCCACTTTGAACTTGGCGCTCTTTTACCGAGCAGATTGGCAGCCCTCTCATGAAGTGGCCTCTCTCCACTCTAAATTTCAATTCTCTTTTTCTCCCTCTTTCTCTACATCCCACCTTTATGTTAAGTTTTTCTACATCCCACTTGTATGTTAAAATTCTGTTAGCCATACAAAATCTCTGTTAAGTACCGAAATTAGCGCCCCTACAGTGTAAAAAGAACGATTTTCCTTACTGAATGGTTCTGAAAAAGGGAAAATGCCAATAAATTGTGCTTTCTAATGTGGCCAGACTGGTCGATGCATCGATTTCCTAAAATACGAATCGATATTCTCGCCAAACCTAAAACCAGACATTCAAGTATACAGAATTTTTCCAAAAGATAGAAAGTTGGATTTTGAATTGAGCTCGGACGCACTTTAGTGAAAAGGAATATCTTCAGTTAAATAAAGTGAAATAATTGACAATAAAGTGATAACAAATACAAGAACAACAATTCTAATACTGTGAAAAAGAAAACTGCGTCTTTAAGCCCAGCTTGTTCTAGTTTTTCTGTCTACGTCAGCAAGTCACATTCTTATACGCTGAAAAACCTCAATTAACAAACAAAATCAACAAAAAAATGATTTCCCCAAGTGCTAATATGTGTAATTTCCAAGAAAATCAACAAATATCTTCAAATTTCTCAATTGAAAATCGGTGGCAGAACAAAGAAGAAAGCCACCGAAAGTGGGGCTCCGCGGGGCAAGTTGCAGCTCCAGACAAAACTTGATGAAGCGCAGCTGCAGCAACTTTTCTCTATATGTGAAGATACACAGACACACATGCATCCGGGGTGTACAAAGAAAACGAGTCTTTGTTCTGCCCACAAATCGATGACGACGATGTCGATGCACCAACTCGAATCCAAGAAGGGTGTGTATTTTTAGTCTTTTCCCCCTTTTTTCTTATCTTCTGTTTGTCGTCTGCCTGCCTGCCTGTTCGTGTTTGCTCTTGTGCGTGCTTGTGTGTGTGTGTGTGTGTGTGTGTGTGCTCAATATGTAAACAATTATCTTATGGCTTCTTTCTCTCTCCTTTCAGGAATGTCTCATCCCGCAATTTCCAGCGCTGTGGAAAAACTGGAATGGGGAATATGGAAAAGAGAGGTAGGCAATGCTTGACCTGAAAATAACTCACACTGGCTTATCTTTTTTAAGCAAACATTTAAAAGGTTGTGATTTATTTTTATTTATTTACTGAGTAACCTCTTTTTTTCATTTATTACCTGATATTTATTGATTTTGCATAACTTGACCTTAAAATAAGTCAACTTTGTGAGGACATAACAATACATTTCCATTTAAATTTGCTTAAAATAGAAATTCTTATAAAAAATAATGATTACAAAATGTATAGAAATTTTTTAATACATATTTTGTGTTCACTTATTAAAATCAGAACACTTAATAAATTTCCAAAAACAATTTAGAATACTTTCATTATTAAGTTCCGTTTTATAAAATATCTTTTAAAGTAAAACATTAATTAATCTCTTTCAAAAGCCGTCTTGGCACCTAGAAACTAATAAATAAATAACCAATAAACCGTTGGATATATCGGATTAGTAATATAAATTCTATTATTTACATTTAATTAACAAGAATTAAAATTTACCTGGAAAATATCACTAACCTATTTAGGACCGGTTTCTCCCCTCACTGTTAGCCTGATAGCTATCTTACCGAAAAAGGAAATTACCAGATAAACTTGTCGTAGCTTTTACGACATCGGTTGTCGATGCTCTTATTGTTTATTAAAAAAAATATTACAGTATGCTGTTTAGTTCCAAATTGTGATGCACAACGCAAGCTTTTAAATAGATTTTTTTACTATATACTTTATCTGTCCGAGAAACTTTAACAGTGAATAGTAAAAATTACATTTTACTGGGAAAAAATCACAAACCTTTTAAAAAACGCATCATTCTCCTCGTAGATTTTACTATTTAAAAAATGACTTGATACAAAAGTTAAATTCTTTCCCTTTATGACTTAACATAACCAATATATTTCCTTTTCAGTTAAAAAACTACTATAACAGGCCACTTATCAAAGCCTACAAGAACCCTTGAAGGACGGTCTTCGAAGTTCAATGAGCTAAGGCTAGCAGGATTTGGTATTTATGACTACTATTCTACTTGCTACCAAGCGCATCCATCGCTAACGACCCACCAACTCCACAAATCAACCACCACCACCATATACTAAGTATATCCCAGGCAGTGTAAAAGAGTATCATGCTACCAACCATATGTTCTCTATATCCTATGTGCATATATATCGGTTTAGAGTAAGTGTCTTTGCAGATTCATCACCAAAACCAAACCAAACTACAACAATCAACTCAACGCCACTAATCCGTTCTCTCTCAATATATGCCATATATCTATATATATTTATATACCATGTTCCAATAAACTCCGACCAAGCCCTTGACTTATGAATCGTTCGCCTTGCAGTTTCCAAATACCAAACCGCCTATGCCTGCGAAGGTAAGAAACTGACCATTGAGTGTGATCCTGGAGATGTGATCAACCTTATACGAGCCAACTATGGTCGCTTTTCGATCACCATCTGCAATGACCATGGCAATGTGGAGTGGAGTGTCAATTGCATGTTTCCCAAGTCACTCACCGTACTGAACTCAAGGTGGGATATGTTATTTTTATTTAAATACTTCGATTGACTATGTATTTTATATTTTTTGAGGTTTTAAATTAATAAGAAATGGATTTAAATGTTAAAATTTTAAGGGTTCAGCTATTCACTTGCTCTCTTTCTTTTAAAAATTATAGACAGCGATTACGTTGAGCGATCGCACCTTAGGAGTGCTAATTATGAAGATTTGTCTTTACACATAGATTCTCTTCGTTTTTGTTTTCGGTTGAGTGTTCTTAATTGAGTGATTACGTTGAGCGATCGCACCTTGAGCGTCATAAGAATACTTTACCTTGTTGGCAATGCTGTAACAATAATTTTAAAAATATAAACGCTCCATATTCACTTTAAAGTTATAAATTTACGATTTTTAGATGCTTTAACTTTTATTTAATTCAAACTAATTAGTTTACTTTATTCATAAGAAAATGTAGACTAAATATAAGCCAACAACCTCCTCCATCTTTCCATCCAGATGCGCCCACAAGCAGAGCTGCAGTGTGTTGGCAGCCACGAGCATGTTCGGGGATCCCTGTCCCGGAACCCACAAGTATCTGGAGGCGCACTATCAGTGCATCAGTGCCGCCCAGACCTCGACGACGACCAAGAGACCCAGCCCACCGCCATGGGTGCTCAACAATGGCCCACCCATCTTTGGCAATGGCAGTGGCTTGATTCACCCGCCCGGCGTGGGATCGGGAGCTCCGCAACCGCCGCCGCGACTTCCCACGCTGCCCGGCGTGGTGGGAATCAGTGGAAATGCCGGACTCTTCAATGTGCCACCGCAACACACCGCCGTCACCCACTCCACGCCTTCGAGCAGCACGGCAGCTGTGGGCGGTGGACGAAATAAGGGTGTGGCTACCTCTACGACGACCACCAAGCATCCGGCTGGACGGCACGATGGTCTGCCGCCGCCCCCGCAACTCCATCACCATCACAATCACCACGGCGGCGGTGGCGAAGAGGCCGCCGCACCCACCAAGGCCAGCAGCAAGCTCCCAGTGGTCGGCAATGCCACAGCTCCATCGAATACTCGCATCCTAACCGGCGTTGGGGGCTCTGGCAGCGACGATGGAACTCTGCTGACCACCAAGAGCTCTCCCAATCGGTCGCCTGGAACGGCGACAAGTGGATCTCCAGTCTCCGGAAATGGCAGCGTGGTGCGCACCATAAACAACATAAACCTGAATGCAGCTGGCATGTCCGGAGCGGATGATGAGAGCAAGTTGTTCTGCGGGCCCACCCATGCCCGCAATCTCTTCTGGAACATGACCCGCGTGGGCGATGTGAACGTTCAGCCCTGTCCGGGTGGAGCAGCCGGCATAGCCAAGTGGCGTTGTGTGCTGATGAAGCGTATGCCGGACTCGGGCTTCGATGAGTACGATGATGATCCGAGCACCACAACAGCCGCACCCAGTGGTGGCGGCGACTGCCTGCACAACAGCAGCAGCTGTGAGCCGCCGGTGAGCATGGCCCACAAGGTTAACCAGCGGCTGCGTAACTTTGAGCCCACGTGGCATCCCACGACGCCCGATCTCACGCAGTGCCGCAGCATCTGGCTGAACAATCTAGAGATGCGAGTCAACCAGCGGGACTCCTCGCTGACCTCCATTGCCAATGATATGGCGGAGGTGACAAGCAGCAAGACGCTCTACGGCGGCGACATGTTGGTCACCACAAAGATCATCCAAACGGTGTCGGAGAAGATGATGCACGACAAGGAGACGTTCCCCGATCAGCGACAAAGGGAGGCCATGATTTTGGAGCTTCTGCTCAATGTGGTCAAGACGGGTTCCAATCTCTTGGATGAATCACAGCTGTCCTCGTGGCTAGATCTCAATCCGGAGGATCAAATGCGTGTGGCCACCTCACTGCTTACCGGGCTGGAGTACAATGCCTTCCTGCTGGCTGATACAATCATTAGGGAGCGGAGTGTGGTGCAGAAGGTCAAGAATATATGTGAGTAGCCTTGGTATGTGAAAGATTAGCCATAGGACTTATTTGAATGCTTTTCTAGTGTTGACTGTGCGAGTTCTGGAAACAAAGACCATCCAGTCGAGTGTGGTCTTTCCGGACTCTGATCAGTGGCCCTTAAGCTCGGATCGCATTGAGCTGCCACGCGCCGCCCTGCTGGATAATAGTGAAGGAGGCTTGGTGCGCATTGTATTCGCCGCCTTCGATCGCCTGGAGTCCATCCTGAAGCCCAGCTATGATCACTTTGATTTGAAGAGCTCTCGAAGCTATGGTGAGTTTAATATTAGAAATTTTAATAACAAGATGCGTAACGCCTTTACATTTGAATTGCCATATGCAAGCAATTTTTTCGGTTTGTGACAAAACTTGCTCTCTCTTCGCTTTCACAAAGTTAAGAGCGTAAAAATCTAAAAATAGAATGCTCTTTCATAGTTGCATACAGATGTAGAATGCGTGAGAATGCGTGTGCACACATACAGTCGTCGGCTGTATACATACAAGAGAGCGAATGGCTCTAGAGCGCGCTCTCTCTGGCTTTCGGGCAAGTGAGCCTGGACCCAGCGCTAGGTCCTGTACAAAAAATGCTTGTGCAAAAATAAAAAAAGCTTCTTTGGTATAATCAAAGCCTTTTTTAATAACAAGATGCTTAACGAACATAAATTTTAAGTGCTTATATGCAACCAATTTTTTTTGCGGGCAATGAAAATCGCTCTCTCTACGCTCTCACAAAGTTCAGAACATAAAAACCTAATATATTCTTCCCGTTTTAGTTCGCAACACAGCCATACTGGCCAATGATAGCGATGCCAATGCTGGGGAGATCCAGCAGCGCCTACGCATACTCAACAGCAAAGTGATCTCGGCCAGCCTGGGCAAGGGGCGACACATACAGCTCTCGCAACCCATAACCCTGACCTTGCAGCATTTGAAAACTGAGAATGTGACGAATCCCACCTGCGTGTTTTGGAACTACATAGACCAGTAAGCTCTTACCTCTTCTTTTTATGAAATAATGCTAATTCAAGCTCCTTCTAGTGCCTGGTCCGCCAATGGCTGCAGCTTGGAGTCCACCAATCGCACGCACAGCGTTTGCAGCTGCAACCACTTGACCAACTTTGCCATCTTGATGGACGTGGTGGACGAGCACCAGCACTCACTGTTCACCATGTTCGATGGCAACATGCGCATCTTCATCTACATTAGCATAGCCATCTGCGTGGTCTTCATAGTGATTGCCCTGCTCACGCTGAAGCTCTTCAATGGGGTCTTTGTGAAGGTAAGAAACGCCACCAGTCCGCTGCCACATCAGCGGTCGGGGAGCAGGCGCCAGCAGAACAATATACGTGACCAGACCCACGAGTCCTTGACCCTGACCACGCCCAACAGCAGCCAGACCAATGCCTCAGCGCCCAGTCATGGCAATACGAACTTTATTCAGCACAATTCCATACGCAATTCGCATCGCAACAATTTAAACTACAATGTGCAGCAACAGCAGCAGCAGCAGCAGCAGCAAGTGGTAGCCGCCGCTGCTGCCGCTGTGGTGCTGTCCAATCAGCCGCAACGCAACATGCAGCATGCCATGAACAATTTGAATCTGAATCTGCATCAGCATGGCCAGCAAACGGCGGCGGCAGCAGCTGCTGCTGCCTCCATTGCTGCGGCCCTGCAGCAGCACGCTGTGCAGGCTACCAGCAACAACCTCAACATCAGTCACAACTACCTGCAGCAGCAACAGCTACAGCAGCAGCAGCAGCTTGCCCAACAGCAGCAGCTGCCACATCCGCATCGCAATCACAACCTAAATGTGGAGGCCATGGGCCATGGGCTGGATAACAACACAAACAACATCATCATGCAGGCCAACATGGATGACTTACAATATAAGTGGTGGTGGTGGTGAAATAACAGAAAAACAAACACGCATTTTAGGCTAGGCTAGGCTCTCCCGCATAGATTTATGTATTTATGATCAAGAGACTCATGTGATATAATGCTTAAGTAACTGAAATTGTTAATGGAACTGCTCTCTCTTTAATAGGATTCAAATATAAGACTCAAAAAGCTGCGACGGAAGGCGATGAGGTGTGGGTTCCTGCTCACAGAACTGAGATGATATAGTTCATCGCCTCCCATTGACAGCTTGCACGCGAAGACTCTTCAGTTATATGTATCTATATATATCTATATATTTATGTATTGTAGTTATTTGTCATAGTCTAAGTTTAGCGCACTTTTTCCCCATTCGTTTTTTATTAGAAATCATCGTTATTCTGGCATGTTTTTACTTAATTTTCGAGACAATCCTAACCCCCTTTTGTATGTGCATTCATTGTTTAACAAATTTAATTTAAAACATCTTTTCTTTTGTATGTAAATTAATTATAATAAAATCTACAAATGTTGCTAACTATATGTGTCCTGTAAATATCGTGCATTTCTTGTGTTTGTTCATTTCATTTGTATATACATATATATATATCCTTTGTGCTTGTTTCGTGTCTTGTTTATTTGTTTCTTAGTTAATGCGTATAATATTCGTTATTAATCGTATTAAAATTACTTAGATTTTCGTATTTTCTGTCACCACCACCCACCAAAATTATTGTAATTCAATTTCTACATTAAGTTTTGCCTAACTTTGCCTAAATTTAAAACCATACTATCTTGGGAAAGAGCTGCTGGAATTGCAGCTCAAGTATAATTTCCATTTCACTTTTCGGCTGACCCTCTGATCTTTAGGGACTCGTGTTCTACTGCTGGTTGTTCTGCTCCCACAAGTTTAGGGGCTGTCCTTATATTACGTAGTTCCCTTTTTAATGATATTTAAAGTCTTACCCCTATGTAATAAAGAGTTCTCATTGAAGGAATCTCTTCTCCCCTGTGACTACGTAATATATGGCCTGCCTTATATCAAAGATACTAGAGATACTAAGATGAGTAACGCCTATACATTTGAATTGCCATATGCAAGCCTTTTTTTTCTGTATCTGACAAAAATCGCATTCTCTCCGCTCTCACAAAGCTTAGAGGGTAAAAACCTAAACAAAAAGAATGCGCTTGCATGTGTGCGTACAAATTCAGAATGCGTGATAATACCTTCAAGAGAAGCGACTGGCTCTAGAGCGCGTTCTCTCTGGCTCTCTGGCGAAAATGCTGGGACCCAGCGCTGGTTCCAGCACAAAAAATGCTCGTGCAAAAAACGTATGGCGTGCGGCATCTTAGTACATAAAGCCTCTTTGTTTATATATTTTTTTGTGAACTCTTAAACTCATCCAATCTCTATCTCTTTCTCTCTCTGCTTCTGCCTAACTCTTCAATCCAGTCTGCCCGCACCTCGATCTATACCAGCATTTATCTCTGCCTCCTGGCCATCGAGCTGCTCTTTCTCCTGGGCATTGAACAGACCGAAACAAGCACATTCTGCGGTTTCATAACCGTTTTCCTCCACTGTGCCATACTATCCGGCACCGCCTGGTTCTGCTACGAAGGTAAGATGTCCCCCGCTGTGTACAGCTTCCGATTTGCAGCTCTAACTTGTTCCTCCGCTTAGCCTTCCATTCGTACTCCATCCTCACCTCGGATGAGCTCCTGCTGGAAGTGGATCAGACAGCCAAGGTCAACTGCTATTACCTCTTTTCCTATGGACTCTCGCTGACTGTGGTGGCCATTTCGGTGGTCATTAATCCTAGCACCTATACCCAGAGTGATTATTGCGTGCTCATGGAGGCGAATGCCTTGTTTTATGCCACCTTTGTGGCTCCGGTGCTCATCTTCTTTGTGGTAAGTTCAGGGGAGACCTCTAAAACCAAGAATCGAGATATATATATATCTATTTCTAGGCTGCTATTGGCTATACCTTCCTGTCCTGGATCATTATGTGCCGCAAGAGTCGCACTGGTTTGAAGACCAAGGAGCACACTCGACTGGCCAGCGTGCGGTAAGTCTGCTTGAAATATCCTTTTAACCTTCTTTTCCTCATCCTAAATATATTAATTTCCCTTAGCTTCGACATCCGCTGCTCCTTTGTGTTCCTGCTGCTCCTCAGCGCCGTCTGGTGCTCTGCCTATTTCTACCTCCGTGGCGCCAAAATGGACGAGGACACGGCCGATGTGCATGGCTATTGCTTCATCTGCTTCAACACCCTGCTGGGTCTCTATATCTTTGTGTTCCACTGCATCCAGAACGAGAAGATCCGGCGCGAGTATCGCAAGTATGTGCGACAGCATGCCTGGCTGCCCAAGTGCCTGCGCTGCTCCAAGACCTCCATTTCCTCGGGCATAGTGGCTGGCGGTGGTGCTGCTACTCCCGGAACTCTGTGCAGTGTTTCCACCTCCAAGAAGCCCAAGCTGCCGCTGGGTGCCAGCGAGGAAGGGCATGATGAGGGACAGCTGCCGCCAGCGGGTGTGGCCGCCACTGAGGATATCATAATAGGAGCTAGCTCCGACACGGAACTGAACGAGGCCCAGCAGCGGAGGACGCTCAAGAGTGGCCTGATGACGGGCACTCTGCAGGCGCCTGCACAGCCAATGAGCAACCAGGTGGTGCTCGAAAGGAACAGCACACTGCGCTCTACGGGACACGCTTCGCCCACCAGCTCGGCGGGGTCCACGCATCACATCTTTGCCCACAAGCAGCAGCCACTGGGAGAGTCCTATTACCACCAACCGGACTACTACAGCCTGAAGCAGCCTCCCACGGGCGCTGCAGCCTTGAAGGCCCAGCGGGAGTATTACAACAATGCTGGAGCCTCTGCATCCTCGCCGCAGCAGGCTCACGAGGTGTTCTACTGGACCCAGAAGCCCAACAGCCAGCATGGCAAAAAGAAGCGTGGAGCAGGAGGAGTTCCTGCCTCCCCTAGCGGATCCCTGCACAGTCGCAATGCCGCCGCCGCCTCCCAGGTGTTCTATCCTTCGTACAAAAAGACCAAGCAAGGTTATCCGCATTACGCGGAGGCTCTGGATCCGCCACAGACCACTAGCAATGCGGCTGCCTACTACCAGCAGCAGCAACAGTTGCGTCGTCAGCAGCAGCAACAACTCTCCTCGGATGAGGAGCAGAGCGAGCAGCATGCCCACCTGTTGCACCTGCAGAACCAGCAGCAACAGCAGCTGCAGCAGCGTCGCGCTGGCAGCCAGCAACAGCTACCCGCTCCGCCGCCGCACATGGCGCAGTACCAGCTGGAGTTCATGCAGCGCCAGCTTAGAAATAAGCATTCCAACTGTGATCTGGGCATGAACGATGCCTACTACAACCAGGGCAGCGTCAGCGGCGCGGATGCCGGGCCGGTGTACGAGGAGATTCTCAGCAATCGCAACTCGGATGTCCAGCACTACGAGGTGGGTGACTTCGATGTGGACGAGGTGTACAACAACAGTGTGGGCACTGGGGTCTTCAACAATATGCGAGCGGCAGTGGCTGCTGGCGGAAGTCGCTACGGTGGCGGCAGCCTAAGCGGCGGCAGTGTCTCGTCCAGGAGCCAGCAGCAGCAGCAACAGTTGCAGAAGCAGATGCAGCAGCAACAGACGCTGGCCCAGCAAAGAGCCGGGCGTCGCTGCACGGCTGACGATGAGGATGATGATGATGACGACGAGGAAGAGGAGGAGGATGAGGAGGCTACTGCTGCAGAGCAGTTACATGGCAGATACTGTGATGATGAGGAGGAGGAGAGCGACTTGGAGGATGATCCTCATGGCTTGCCGCCCCAGAGCGCCGAGCGTATGGAACGCCTGATGGCGATACAGGACGAGGAGTTCAAGCGGCGGTTTCAGTAAGTATATAGTGGCTTCTCCCCATTCTTTATACTTATTTGTATTATATTATCTTCCCCAGAAGTGAACAGCGCAAACGTGGAGCGCCCATTGATTATGGGGCCTTGCCACCGGGCTCAGCGCCACACCCCGAGCACAACGGTGCGGTTTTTGGGGTTAGCGGCGGCGTTGGTGAGGGCTCCATGCGTGGCGCGTTCCGGCAACAGCAGCAGCAGCAACAGCAACAGAATGCCAAATCGCCCGGCGCCCGCCTGGCGGTGAATGAGCTATTCGGTCACGGTCACAGCAATGCCTCCGGACCGCCGCTGCCGCCGGCCAATCAAACGCCCGCGCAGAAGCGTCAGCAGCTACAGAAACTGTCACCACAGTCCACCACATCATCGTCGTCGCATACATCACACAGCACCCCGAATTCGCATCCACTATCCTCCCATCCGCATCCGCATCCGCATCAGCATCCCCATCCGCATGCGCATCCCCCGCACCATCAGCAGCGCCACCTGTCGGCCATGCTGGACGAGAACAACACGGTTCGGTGCTATCTGGAACCACTGGCGAAGTGAGGAACGTCGGAATACACACCCCCGGAACAGTCTTAGGCAAAAATTGTAGCTTAGGGTCTCTAGCTATACATACCTAGTATTAGTCGTTAGTCGAAATATGGAGCATTGTGTGAAACAACATGCTGTCATGCTATACGTGCAGTGATTCGAGAATCCCAAAACTTTATGAATGTATATGTAATAACTCAAAACCTAGGACATAGGCACACGGACACACCGAGAAAGGGAGACGAGACCGACCTGCAGACACGGAGCAGAGAGAGCAGAGCAAGCGCAAGGGCAAAGACGATGGAATTACCAAGATGAGCAATGACCATATGCAAGCAATTTTTTCTGTTCCTGATAAAATTCGCGCTCTCTCCGCTCTCACAGAGTTGAGAGCGTAAAAATGTAAGCATATGCTTGGAGCGCACTCACTCTGGCTCTTTGGCAAGTGAGCTCTGGACCCAGCGCTGGGTCCATCTTAAGCGCCTTTGCGTTTTCACATGATAACGTGACACAAAGATGATGGATAAGCGGTCCCTCCCTCGACTTGCATGCATTATTTTATACCAACTTGGAAATCGATATTAAATATAAATGTATGTACCATATATATGTATAATGTGTATTGTAATACATGTCACCACATGCCATTTTTAATTACTTAAAGAATAATAATTTAAAAGAACAAGCAAGGTATATATATATATATGTGAATGTATATGTATAAGATGCGAGATATATGTATATATATATCCGGATGGAATGCAGGCGAATTATGTTTTATGTATTTTGTAAGGAATCAATTGTTTTTTGATTTTCGCTGATTACGCTCGTAAGATATGTATGTATATGTGTATACACAGCCAGGCTTAAGATTTGTTTCATGTTTCACATAAACCAAAAGAAAGGAGAAGAGATGAAAACCCTGTAATTTTTTTGTTTTTTTGCTATCCAACTGCCGACTTTACACACATACGTGCGCCTCTCTGAACCAAAAATATTCCTTCCAACCGAAACTGACTAAGAGACAAGGACAAGTGTAAAGACCATGATTTCGAGGGAACTCAATATATGTGTAATATTATGCCATTTGTTAATGCATTTCTTTTATGTTTTGTAAGCAAAAACCAGAGCGAAGCATTTGAAGTGTACATTTTCATCAATATATTGATGCTTTAAGCACACACACACACACATATAGAGGGGCATTTATATTATATTTTTTGTATTGGATTGGAATGCTTTATTATTTATACGAATTAAACGAAAGATTAAATAAAGTGTAATGCTATGAAAATGTCTTGGAAATTGCATTGCAGGCAGACGACAGGCATCAACCGATAGAGCAGCATACATACCTACGAAAAGAATACCTATATAGCAAAGAAAGATTTCAACCAAACCTCACTTGTTAACTAGGAACTAACTGTAAACTCTTAAAAAAGAAACAAAAACAAAAGCCTAAAAAAACCACACTAGCCAGCTAACAACTCCACACTCAACTGTACTTTCAAGTGACAACTCCTTCACCCTAACCCCCAAAATGGCATTCTCTCTAGAATTTCACGCATGTGTACAAAAACCAAATAAAAAATAAAGTGCAAAACCAGAAGATGATGATTACCATATATACTATATGTCCAAGCCCAGCAGCCCAGCTCCTCCACGATAATCACCCGGAGAACACCCAGCAAGTTCAACTTGCCCGACTAATCACACAACAGAAGAGGCAGCAATCGATATGCACCGAAAAAAAGGATATAGTTAGTAATTAAGCACCAGCAGCATTAAACTAAAACACACACAAATTAGTGTAAAAAAGGATTGGAAGCAGAGTCCCCCACAAGAGGAATATGGAATAGCAGATATTGAATGTATAGTGTTGCGCCTCCTAGTACTTTACTTATATTAAACCAGATATATATCAGATACGAGCATATATGTGAATGTATATTGAAGATGCAAGCCAGACACTGCAATCCCTATCGTCCCCTCCCTTTTCGTCGCAACATATTCACCAAATCGAATCGGATTAGAGAGGTTTAATCCGAATACAAGTCACCCCCAACAACAACCAACTTTAAGGAAAAGCCCGATGAAAATGTTAATGTACACAGTTTTTTCTATTTAAGACAAAATACAAGAAATGGATTGCATTTTAATGTAAATGGGAAAAAGAAAGTGTGTTTTAATGGGTTTTTGGGGTAAATGAAAGCAAAGACGGAAGAATACGTGTACACACATACAGTCGTTGGCTTTAGAGCGAACTTGTACCCAGGGCTGGGTACATCTCAGTAAAGAGTCTTTGATAGAAGGGTCTTTACATCTATAGTTCATTGTCAACATATTTAAGTATTTAAATATGTACATACCAATGATGTCCTTAAGATTCTTAAGATTTCTGCTATTTCTCGTCACTATAACTATCAAAGCTATCAGCTTTCTTTATTGGGAGCAGATTTTTTCCCATAATTAGTCATAGCTGATTTATGGCACGAAGCTGATGGGGTATTATTATCAATGAAACCTAAATTCTAGATTACAAATTTGCATTTTTCTGAGCGTAGATTAAAAATAATTTATAGCACTTAATCATTTGAGCTTTATCAGTGGCTCGGACGCTTGACTCAACTTATATACTGCTCTCAGTTGCGCGGCGGACTCTCAGTTGTGTTTTAAACTTGATGAAGGAATGAAGGGCCTGTTCCTAGCATTATGTGTGATTGCGAGTCTAGAGCTCGGTCTGGCAAATTCATGTGAGAACCGAATGGAAGGCGGATCCTCAGATTACTGCACCACATTCGACAAGAAGCCGGGAAGATTCATTCATTTCAAAAAATGTGCGTACATCAGGGAGATATTAACTAAGGTTAGGAAACATCAGCAGCTGACAGATAGGGAAGACAAAATCAGGAGATGCTCCCGGCGTGACAACATTTCAAGAGTGAGTCAGTTTAACACTCAATGAACACAGTGATATACATATATTCTGCCTTTTCAGGATGTGTGCTGCGAGGATTTAATTAACGAATCCGGACTGGAGCTGCTGAAGGAGAATGAACAGACTTGCGGAGAGTTTGGAGTGGAAAAGATTGTCGGAGGCTATGAGATTAAAATGGGATCGCGACCGTGGATGGCTTTGCTGAAATATATCGATACGGCCAGGAATAAGTCAAGCTTCCTTTGTGGCGCCACTTTGATAACACCGAGTGAGTAGCATCCGGGACTTGAAATTGCAATAATCAGATGAATTCTTCACTTGGAACAGGCTACCTCCTGACCGCCGCCCACTGCGTAGAATCAACGTTGTAAGTAAGATTATTTTGAAATCTGTCTACCTATTTTTTCGGACTGTTTTTCAAATCCTTTTCCGCTGCCAGGATATCCGCTCGTCTGGGGGAGCACAAGATCTCCACGGAAAAAGATTGTGAGGCTTTTGGCGATGAAGTCTTCTGTCTGCCTGCGTACCAGGACATTTCTATTAAAAAAGCCATCGTTCACAAGGACTATAACAGACAGAAACTCATCTACGACATTGCGCTGCTTCGGCTAAGGGAACCTGCTCAGCTCACGAGTGAGTTATCCTTGTCATCTGATAACTGCTTCTCAAGATTCTCGTCCTGCAGCCTATGTCAAGCCCATCTGCCTGCCCCTGTACGAGGATGTGCAGCGAAGTATCCAGATGCGCAGCGTCCAGCAAGTGACCGGCTGGGGCATTAACGATTTCGGGGAGCAATCCGATGTGCCCAACGAGGCATCTATAAGTCGTCTGCCGCTCAGCGAATGCCTATCTGGTCGGGAAAGTCCACTCTTGGGCAACCAAATGTGCTTCAGCGCATTTGGCACAGACAGCTGCGGAGGGGACTCTGGTGGACCCTTATCCTTTCCTTACGCCTACCAAGGACCGCAACGCTTCGTCCAGGTGGGAATCGTGAGCTATGGACCTATTAATTGCGGACTTGGAAAGACGTCGGTATATACGAATGTGATCAGTTTCTTGCCCTGGATAACTCAGAACATTGAGAGATAAAAAAAGATACACTTTTTTGACCCTACAAGCCATACCACATGTAATTAAATACATACAGTAACATAAAAATATGCACTTCTACTTACTTCGTTAAGAAAAATGCAAAATTCATTGGCAACATAAGTAAGTTTGCGTACCATTAATGTCCTTAAGATTTAAGCTATTTCTCGTCACTATAACTATCAGAACTATTAGCTTTCTTTATTGGGAGCAGGTTTTTTTCCTCTAATTAGTCATAGATGATTTATGGCACAAAACTGTTGAGGTATTATTATCAATGAAACCTCATTTCTGGGTTAAAAGTTTGAATTTTTCTAAGCGTAGATTAATAAATTATTTATAGCACTTAATCATTTGAGCTTTATCAGTGGCTCGTGCGCTTTACTCAACTTAAATACTGAGCTCAGTTGTGCAGCGAACTCTCAGTTGCGTTTCAAACTTGCTGAAGGAATGAAGGGCCTGCAAGTGCTGTTCCTAGCATTATGTCTCATTGCGATTATAGAGTTCGGTCTGGCAAATTCATGTGATAACCAAATGGAAGGCGGATCCTCAGTGTATTGCACCACATTCGAAAAGAAGCAGGGCAGGTACATGCATTTCAAAAAATGTGCGTACATCAGGGATATATTAGCTAAGTATACGAAACAGCAGCAGCTGACAGAGAGGGAAGAACAAATCAGGATCAGCTCCCGGCGTGACAACATTACAAAAGTGAGTCAGCTTAATACTCAATGAACACAGTGATAGATATTCCCCCTCCTTAGGTTGTGTGCTGCGAGGATTTAATCAACAAATCCGGGCTGGAGCTGCTGAAGAAGAATGAAGCGACTTGCGGAGAGTTTGAAGTCGAAAAGGTTGTCGGAGGCTATGAGATTGAAATGGGATCGCGTCCTTGGATGGCCTTGCTGAAATATATCGATACGGCCAAGAATAAGACAAGCTTCCTGTGTGTCGCCACCTTGATAACACCAAGTGAGTACGATATAACCATAGTCCCGGGACTCATTAATTAGATGAATTCTTCACTTGGAACAGGCTTCCTCCTGACCGCCGCCCACTGCGTACAATCATCGCTGTAAGTAAGATTATTTGGAAATATAACTATATAACTGACTGTTTTTTAAACCCTTTTCCCCTGGCAGGATATCCGCTCGTCTGGGGGAGCACAAGATCTCCACGGAAAAAGATTGTGAGGCTTTTGGCGATGAAGTCTTCTGCCTGCCTGCGTACCAGGACATTCCTATTAACAAAACCATCGTTCACAAGGACTTTAACAAATTAAAGCTCGTCTACGACATTGCCCTGCTTCGGCTAAAGGAACCTGCTCAGATCACGAGTGAGTTATCTTTGTCATCTGATAACTGCTTCTTAAGATTCTCGTCCTGCAGCCTACGTCAAGCCCATCTGCCTGCCCCTGTACGAGGATGTGCAGCGAAGTATTCAGATGCGCAGCGTCCATAAAGTGACCGGCTGGGGCATTAACGATTTCGGGGAGCAATCCGATGTGCCCAACGAGGCATCTATAAGCTGTCTGCCGCTCAGCAAATGCCTATCTGGTCGGGAAGGTCCACTCTTGGGGAACCAAATGTGCTTCAGCGCCTTCGGCACAGACAGCTGCGTAGGGGACTCTGGTGGACCCCTGTCCTTTCCTTACGCCTACCAAGGAGCGCAACGATTCGTCCAGGTTGGAATCGTGAACTATGGACCTATTAATTGTGGACTTGGAAAGACGTCGGTATATACGAATGTGACCAGTTTTTTGCCCTGGATAACTCAGAACATTGAGAGATAAAAAAAAAGATAAATTCTTGACCTTATAAGCCATATTATATGTAAAAAAAATACATATGTATTCCAAATGGATCTTAAAGGCAAATATATTTACATATATACATACATACGTACATAGTACTGACTAGTCAGTGCATAATGTACTTTATTTCTTTCTGTCTTAGATGATCATACATACATACATATGTATCTATGATCGTGCATATCTAAGGCCTAATAAAATGAAATAAAAGCAAATAAAATCAATTATTTACATTTATTTATTATTATTTAAGGCAGCAAGAATATTATTTTAATTGAAATTTTATGAAATCGGTGAATATGAGTTCTCCAGAACAAAAAATAAATAAGGTTTCAAGGAAATATTGTATGGAAAACAACAAATTTAGATTTCGTATGAGATAAATCAATGCCATAACAAATCTAATACATTTTTGAAAAGTCTGCAGACGAGACTATAATTTTTAAATATGCCATTTGATTGCCTTTAAAGATTTAAGTTTGAATTTAAAGTCAAATAGCGGGTTTTCCCCGCTTTAATGATTAGCGGGCAGTTTGATTTTCAGAATTTCCCACACAATATCTTGTTGTGCTTGGTATTTTCGCGCGAACAGCACATGGTCACTCTAGTGCATTAGTAATTTTCGTAAAACAAATGTTTATTTCGATTAGTTGATCAAAATGACTGATTTCCAGTGGCCCTGGGAGTACACCTTCCCACCCTTCTTCACGTGAGTAGCTGGCGCAAGCATGTCGGACACCTGGCTAATCCTAGGGACTACAGTTTACAGCCCCACGAAGAGACCCGACAGCGCCAGCTGAAGGTCTGGACCGATCTCTTTCTCAAATACCTCAAGCACACGAATAGATACTCGCTCAGCATCAACGACCAGAGCTCGCCGCTGTTCCACAACGAATCCCTCAACCGCCGCCTGTCGCCGGAGCTCGTCCTGGCCATTCTGGGGGAGTTGGAACGCAGTGGCCACGCCAGTCCGCTGGACAAGCGGCGCCAGGAGTGGCAGGTGTACTGGCACACCCTGGAGGAGTACGGCAATATGGTCTACGACTGGGTGCAGGAGACGGGCCAGACGAATACCATCTGCACGCTATATGAGATCGCCAACGGGGAGAACACCGGCCAGCTGGACTTCCATGGTGTGGATGAGGCGGTGCTGCTGAGTGCCCTGCGATTGCTGGAGGAGAAGGGCCGCTGTGAGCTGATCGAGATGGATGGCAGCCATGGCGTCAAGTTCTTCTAACTGTTTACTGTCCACACATATGTACTTGTATTTGTTAACCCTGTTTTGTCCTTCACTGCGAATTATGCTTCGGTATATTATTAAAACAATTTATATGGCTTGTAAATGGATTTTATAATATCAGGATTTATGGGTATCAACTCCTTTTAGGGAGCGTATTAAAAGCCTTTGTAATAGATGACCTTGATTATTCAGAATTTGTTAACTTTCGTATTGCAAGTACTTGAACATTTTTAAAATAATCGCTTTATAAGATAATTTAGATAATTTCTTAAATATATATTAATTAAAGTTATTTTTAGTTTTTATTAATTTTAAACTTAATTGGACTTCTTTAAAATTTTTAACGCATTTCTTCAATATTTTCTTCAATACTTTAGCAATATATCGCTTAAATCAAATGTTTAAGTTTATATTTTACATAATTGGCAGGTTATTTAAATTTAAAGCTCCTAAAATATCTTAAATTTATTATTATATTGTATATATTGTTTATAAAGGTTTTTTTTTATCTATTTAAGTACTATTATTTGCTTTTTGAAGTATTTCCTCTGAACTATCGCGATAGTGCCGGTCAGATCAAAGTCACCACCGCTTACGATACTGTCATCACTGACAGCTCCTCCAGCCGCGCTAAAACAAACCAATTTTATTTTTATTGCACAAACAAAGTAAAATGGTAAGATATTTCTTAAAAATTTATAAATATTTCACATCACATGACCATTCCAGAGCGTTGATGACCGCCTGAACATGGAAACGGTGCTGCAGCACGCGGTTCTCGCTTCCAGTGCCTGCATGGGCCGCACTCTTGGCCAGGATCGGGATCCGTTGTGGGAGGCCGGTAAACAGCCGATTCCACAGGAACCAGAGGAACCACCAACTGTGAAGCCAGAGAGGAGTATTCCACCAAACCACATTCGAGTCGTTAGCGAGCCCAGTGTACCCAGCTTTCCAGACGCCGACGCCATCAATGCCAGCATCGTGAAGCGGGAGCTGGCGGACGAAGCCAAGAAGAGCGTGCGCCTGCAGCTGAATGCGCTCAAGGAGCGTCAGGACGCCTTTCGGCTCAAGCGAGAGTCCCTGCAGCGGGAAGAGGAGCTCCGGAGCGAACAGCTGGACCAAAAGGCTTTGCAGGCGCAGAAGAACAATCTTCTTATTGAGCAGGCGGAGAAGCTGACGCGGGCGCAGCTGGAGGTCCAGCAGCGGGAGCAGCTGGAAATGCGCCATAAGACGGACAGCAAGCTGCACAAGCTGGCGATCGAGGGCGTGTCCCGATGCCAGCAACGTTTCCGCAAAAAATACGAGGGCATCGCCAAGCTGCTCCTCTCCCTAGACAGAGAGACCGTGCAGGTGTGCGCCGAGCACAACAAACAGCTCAAGGAGCTGGGACAGCAGTTCGATCAGATAGTCAGCGCGGTGGCCGCGGGCAAGATGGAGCAGGGTGAGTTCCTCCGCTACCTCATCAAGGCGGAGCAGTGCTGTAAGAGCTTGCAACAACTGGAGCAAGACATCATCCAGCAGCTGGCGGAGTTCTCGCAGTTAATACAGCAGCAGCTGAAGCTGGAGGCGGCCAAGAAGCTGGAGGAGGAGCGGCAACAGCAGCTGGAGGAAGAGAAGCGGCGCCAGCAGCAGGAAAAAGAGGAGATGGAGGCACGCCAAAAACAGCAGGCCGAGGCAGCCAAGGAAGTGGTTGCCGCAGTCCCTGCTCCTGCACCCGCTGTCGCTCTTCCACCCGCTCCCGCTCCCGCCCTTGCTCCCCCGCTTCCTCCGGCCGAAAGTACTTCGACGAACGTCCACCCCGAACGCCTGCAATTCTACAACGAAGTTATTGCCCTGTACCAGGCCAAGGTGGACTCTGTGAAGCCCCTGCAGACGGAGGAGGCACTGAAACAGTACCGCACCGGCTGCCAGAGAGCCATCAACCTGCCCCTGAATGCCATTTCCGCGGTGAGCCCGCAGCATTTGGCCAGCAGCTTTGAGAAACTCTACAACTTCTTTGCCGGCCAGCCGGTGAAGGTGCTCAATGGAAACTCCATAACGATCAACGACCATCCGCTGGCCCGCGACTACTGCATGCTGCTGATGGCCAAGAAATTCGTCAGCCAAACGGAGACGGCGATCTCTAGCAATCCGCAGGCTGCGTTTCCTTTCGCATCGGTAATTGCCTCGTTCTGGAAGCTGTTGCCCGATTTTGGAAAAGTATTTCTGGCCTACCTCTACAAGGAGTCGCCGTTCCTGGTGCCCTATGTGATTCCCCAGCAGCCGGGACAGACCCCAGAGGCATACCTCAAGACCATTGGCTACCGTCTGTCGGACAACAATGAGCTGGAGAAGCCGGACAACTACTTGAAGCGCCAAACGGGCATTGCTCGCCTCTATGCCGCTGTCATTATAACGCCAGGACGCAAGGCCGATGGCCCGGAACTCTGCTTTGGACTGGAGGAGGGCTGGCGCTGGCTAGCGCATGTGGTGCATGTTAAGCCGCTGCCCGATATCAGTGCCACCCTGATTATGGAAATACTCCAGACGCTGGGCTTCGAGCTGTGGCGCACCTATGGCAAGCAGTTCGTTAAGCTGCTGCTCTTTATCCAAAACCATTATTTGCCCCAGTTGGCCGTGTACGATGAGGGCGGTCCGAAGACACGGCTGGAGATGCTTCTGGCCAAGTTCCTGCGCGAGCGTCAGATACCCCAGGCAGTGGGCGTTTTGCCGCCAGGCTTTTGGTAATTTTCTGTTTTCAAAAATGTATGTATGTAGTTGTGTTTGTTTGAGATAAAAGTTAATAAATATTAGAATTACAAAATTAAAACAACGAGCTTAGAGACTGCTTACGGCAAAGCAGATCACCAATACGCTTAAATAGAAACGTAACGGTAAAGCCTATACAACTGTTGTTGCTTAAGCTTAAAGAAAAGCTGAGAGTGAAGAGAATATGTAAAATTGTTTTTGTAAGTAAGCTTTGTACATATTTACATATATGTACATAGACGATTGCTCTTCGTATAACAAAAAGAAAGTGAGCTGGAAGAGCGTGGATATTACGGTTGTTATTCTTGGCAAGCAGTGCTTGTCACCTTGCAAAGAGAGATAAAGAAAAAGTTTCTCTTACTTTGTTTTTAATTCGTTTATATAAAATATGTGTGTTAAACCTGTTAATATGTATTAAGTAATCCGGAAATTCGGAATATCATAACATAGCTAGAAGTATGAGCTGAGAGAGCGTGGACATAACGGTTCTAATCCCTGGCGAGCTGTGCTTATCATCTTGAAAAAAAAGAGAAAGGAAAGAGTTTCTCTTACATTTTGTTTACAATGTCTTTAGTTCAGCTTTATTCAAGATATGTGATTTAAACCAGTTTATATGTATTTTGTCTCAGGGATTATGGCATATCCTAGTATAGCAGATCCCCAAAAAGGTAATTGGATAAAAGCTGAACTAATTTCCAAAAATGCAACAATTGAAAGCCACAACTTTATTGATTGATGGTGGTGGTAGCTAAAAGGCAGAAATCATTTCATAAACTCATTTCGAACAAACTACAAAGAAGGACTAATCATCTTCATCATCATCCTCGTCATCCTCCAAATCCAAGTCATCCAGTTCGCCGGCCAAATCAACAAAGAGATCCTTGTTGATGGGAGCAGCATCGTTGGCGGGTTCAGACGATGAGGGACCATCGTCGGCCGCTGCCTCCTCGGCGGCGGCGGTTTTGGCTGCTTCTGTGGCCTGGTCCAGCAGCCGGGTGGTGGATGCAATCGTGCCAGAGCCGTCCACCTCCTGGGCAGCCAGCGACAGGGCGGCCAGATCGAGTTCCTTGAACTCCACGGCATTGTCGTCGTCGTCGTCCTCGCGCTTGTAAATATCGAAGGCAGCGTCGCCATCCTCCATGGGTCCGTCGTCCACCAGATCGGGATTGAAGCTGAACATCTCGCGACCCGAGATGCCGAACTGTTTGCCCTTGCTGAAGTCATTCTTCTTGCGCTCCTCCTCGGCCACCATCTTGGCCTTCTTCTCCGACAGCTTGCGCTTCTTCCAGGCGAGGAAGGACTCGAGGGTGACACGCGTCTGATGGGGTCCCAGGGCAGCGCGCTCCTTCTCGATCAGATCGACCAGCGATATTTCCGTGGGCTTATCCTCCTTCTTCTTGTCACGCTTCAGGACATAGCCCGGTGGCAGGGCATGGCGGTAGATGCACTTCTCGCCGTTGGGGCACTCCCAGAACCAGCCGTACTTGGACTTCTCCACGGCCTCCAAGAAGAACTTGCAGATCTGGAAGAGAAGGACAACTCTTACTGGGGAATTCAAGTGGAAGGCAAGCGCTGATAAAACCCACAATATCCGTGGTGGGACGCTGCTTCTCGCCGGAGCTCTTCTTGTCGACCACCTCCTTCAGCTTGGCATCGTCCCAGTTGGCCATCGTGTCCTCGTCGTCGCGCATGTCCACATAGATGGAGCGCTTCTCCACCTTGTTCTCCTGGGACAGGTCGTGGGAGAACTTGCACTTGTCGCCCTTGGTGCAGAGGCCCTGCTTGAAGAAGGCGCACACCACCGACTTGGGATCGGTGCCCTTCTCCACCTTCTGCGTCTGCACTGGCTTGAAGATCATGGCCATCTCCCGCTGATCGGCCAGCTTCTTGTCCTTCTCCTCCTTGCGCTTGTCGCCATCCTGGCGCGGATGGTGGCCGCCGGCCTGTACCTGCTTCTGCACCTGCTGGATGAACTTCTGCTGCTTGTTGCCCTTCTTGTTCTTCAGTCCAAAGGTCTTGTCCTGCCGATGCAAATGCATACACATACAAATGTAGTTATGTTGATTTATCACCGATCGGATTTCGGTCTGTCCACATCACAGAAATGATGTGGAGACGGGCCGGGGATGCCGATACATGGCCGCATTCCCGGCTTGCGCGGCCTACCTCAATGACTTTCTCCTTCTTCTTCTGCTCGGTCTTCTTGCTGGGACCTGCCGGTGCCTTTTTTGGTGGCATATTCGGGCCGTTTACGGGAATTTAACAACTCAAAATTAGAAATTAGTTTCAACCAAATTTTTTTGCACAACCACGCTGGAACAAGAGGCAGGCCTGCCAACTTGTTTGGTTTTTTTTATCAGTGCTGCCTAAATTTTGAAAGTAGAAGTGTCAAGATTTTGCGTGAAAACCGCTAAGATGGCTATAAACTATCGGCAGTTCCAACGAAAGGTCCACTCTAATTAAAAATGTACAATATTTATACATTCTTGTTCTATTTTTAATTAAAACCAAACAAAATTAATAAATTAAGTTGTTCATTAATAATTAAATAATAATTATATATAAAATTTTTGATAAAATATAGCCGATTCGATTGTTGTAATCTAATTTAAGCTATTTTTGTTGCGAATACATCGTAATAAACGCAACTAAAAATGTAATATATATCTTTTTGTTGATCTTAACAATTATATTATGTAACAATTATGTTAGTTTTAAAAATACTTTATAAGCAACATTTGACAAACTAAAATATCGTAGATTTTATGATGGAACATGGTCCCACTATACTATATTTAAAAATATATTTGAAAAAGAGGTAAAATTTAAATTGGTGGGAAACACTGCTTTAAAAAAAGTAAAAAGTAAAAGTTCACTCGAAGGTGGCGCCTATGTAAAAAATAAGAGTCAGCGTGTAAGCCAAAAACAAAACAAAAATTAATTAATGAGTGATTATTATATTACTTTTATTTATCAATGTAATTAAATTTACTTTATTTTTTAAATAAGTTATTTAATGCAATACAAGTGCAATTTATATGCATATATAAAATAGACTCTTTGACACAAAAGTCCTTCAAAAAGGATAAAATTAAAGAATTCTTTAATATAAATTTAGGCTCATTAAAATGTAAAAAATATATGTTTTTCTTGATTTTTTATTGGACTTTCTAAGAGCTTAAGAATAGTAAACACTTGTCAGGAAAAGATAAGATTTGTAAGTTGACAACCCGGAAGTCCTTCGACTCCTAGAAGTTGCTGGCAAGTGGGAGAACTTAGAGGCTTTAAAGATCCTAATAGATCTTCATAGATCTCTGGGACTTGGGGTCGCAAAGGATTCCATCTCCGCCCTACAAAAATATATAGAAATATAAAATTAAAGTTTCACAGTTTCAATGACAAACGAAAACCGATGTAGAATATATATTTAAATATATCCCCCCATTCGGCCAAGCCCACTTGAAAATCAAACGATCTAATCGGCATTTATGGATGCAAAAGGCCTATTTTCATAGCGTTACCTTCGGACATATATTATTAAGAGCAGCAGCGGTCCAGGCTCTACTTCCCACACCTTGCCGCCGGCAATTAATCCACGCATAGCTAATAAATCGATCTGCCACGCCCCGGGGGCCGTCAAAATATAGATCGCTCGCTTGGAAAAAAAAGTGGCTGCTGTGGAAATGTAAATATCGGGAGGCGCCTAATGAATTCAAAGTACGAGTACGCGAGTACGAGTGAGTGGGGCGGCGGGCAGCGTCTATATCTATTCAACAACTTCTCCTCCCGGGCGGGCGAGTATTACATATGCGCATGCATTGTATATATTTTGGAAAACCAGGCATGAGAAGTCACTTAGTTGGATCTCGCCACCGGAACAGCGAGGTTGCTGGACGTCGTCGTCGTCGAATCTCGGCTTTAGCACTTTATCAAAACGGCAAAACTCTCAAAAATGCGCGAGGAGGATCTGCAACTGGCCCGCCAAATGGTGGCCAATTCGGTGTCCAGTTCCCTGGAGGAGGAGAACGATGGAGCTGCCGCCACAACGCCGGGCAACTCACCGCGACCCTTGAGGCGGGTCCTGGATTTAAGCGAGAGACGCAAACAGTTTCGGTGAGTTTAAGTTGCTTAGTTTATTCGTCTTATTATAACAAAAAGGGGTTCAAATTCAATTTAAAGGCTTCTTAGCTATGGAATTTAATATTTATTCCTTTGAACTCCTAATTAGTACTTAACATTACTTATTACCCGTTCACTTGGAATTCGTGTTGTTTGTTTTCTCCATGTTTAGGGTCTAAAAATAAACACAAACACAAACACATCTGTTTGCGATTTAAAGAGTTTACGTACTTAGCTAAAAATAAACATTGTTTTTCACGTGCCACGCTAATTTGCATGCGTAAGCTTTCTTTTGTTCAAAATAAACATGAATGACGAATGCTTTTGTGAATGACGAGGGCTTTGCATTATTTGCTTCTGTTTAAAAGTTGGCGCCTCCCATGCTACAACCTATCGATAATAATGGTATCGATATTTGCAGAATACGCTGACATAATATCGAGCCAAACATAGAACTGCATAAATTCTTAAATTATTATTGGGACTCCTTTTTAATAGTTTAATTTATTGTTTGTATATTGTTTTTCATATAATTTAGGTAAATTAATTGATTTGTAGCGTTCTACAATTTCGATAGCTTGCCACATAGCTGGTATTTTTTAAAGGTCAAGCTGCGGTCACACAGTTGCGCAGCTTTTTGCAATAATTTTTTTTAAATGCGTTAAGTATTGAAAATTCGGTGCCCAAACAAATTGACAGCCTGCCACTCGGGCACAAATGTGGCCGTAATCTTGGCAAGAATCAGAACGTTGCCAGAGGAAGATGCCCACGCCGGTCCTGAGAGAGAATTCGGATGGCCAAATGTTTCCCTGCAGCGAAAAGGACGCCACCGCGGATGAAGGAAAACTGTTGCATGCCGCACCTGGAGCAGTGGCAGTGGAAGTGGAAGTGGCGTCCACCTCTGCGCCGGGATTGGGTGGCAGAGACCTGATGAGCAGCAGCTGGTGGTGGTAAGAACCCATCATCATCATCTGCCATAATCTTCATGTAGTTCACACATTTTGCTCCGTCGTTCCCCTCGGTTCTTGCAACTTATTTACTTAGAAACACACAGTGCAGGGCACATCAATAGCAGACTTTTGGTACTTAAATGCTGATTAGGTGGCTTTTAATCGGTTAATGGATTGGTTTTAAAGATATTCTAACTGAAAGTCGTCGAGGAAGGTCTTTTCTTAACCTTGAAGTTATATATTAAGTTGGTTTTAGTTGGTTAAATAGCTTAACTTACGTCGTCTCGTCTATTGATAATTTTACTCTTGAAAAAATAGGTTCTTTGGTCATGGAAATCTTATTAAAATTAAAAAAAAAAATCACAATAATTTAAATATATATTTTTTTTTTTTTGTAAAAAAAAAGCGAAGAAAATTGAATATAGTTTTAAACTATGTTTGTCATTGTTTACAAAGCTATCTATGAATTTCTTAGTGCGATCTTAATTTATAAAAAGGAACTATTTTCTTAAAAGCGCTAATCTTTCATATTAAATTTTATTTAACAAATTGGAATTTATGTAAAACTTAGATTGAGATGAAATTCGTTGGGTTTCTTTTATAAAATACATTTTGTATTTTATTATTAATCGAATTCCTAACGCTACAAGTCTAGGACTTATAAATTAACGAGCTAGTCACAAAGGTACTTAAATATATTGTGATAATAATTATTATTATTCATAAAGTTGCAGTTTTTAAAGCTTAATATTTATTAAACCAAGCTTACATAATTTTTCAAAGCATTTAAAGGACTGAAAATAAGTTCATTTGTACAAAATCCTCATTAAACTGAAGAAATTGTGATTTTTAAATACGTTTTTGTATGTTAAAATACAAATAAAATAAAATAAAATAATAACATGAATTTTTTGTTTTTTTTTTAAGACTGTTGATTATGCCAAACCATAGTTGAAGGCTGTAAATCTACAAAGCACTCCCCTCAGGGCTATTGTCTTGACCTCAGCTGTAGTGGCCCACCCAGGCCATACGTCTTCTCTTATCTAAGTTGAATGTACCATCTTGAACCCCCGAGAGCTCTTGTGTTTTGTTCGCCTCTACCTCTACCAAATGGGTTTGTTTTGTTGATTCTCCGCTTCGAATGGAACGAAAGAAATTGAAAGGCGAGCCTGGCTAGACTTTGATCAATCGATTGTTCCAATTTTGGCAATTGATACGCGTGCCGATAGCATCGCTGTTATCAATTTAACTGTTAATTGAGCGGCAAGGCCTTCGCGCCTGCGCCCCGAAACCCCATTAATAGTATCTGTTAACTGCACAGGCCGGAGTAAAGAGCAGAAAAAAAAACGCAGTTCGCTTTCGGACCAAAACGAAACCTTGTCAACTCGGTGGTCGGTGGTCGGTGGTTGCTGGCGGCTGCTCAGTTGTTCCGCGCACACGCGATCGCCCGGTTGACATTTTTTCAGGGCCCTCCGTCATCACGTCGGTTTATGGCCACTAATTTTTCTCATTTTCCGGCCAGCTGTCCCGAAGTAATCAAGTGGAAATAACAACAACAAAAAATGTCAGCGAATTTCCTCAAGCACGCCATTGCCATGGGCTTAATTCATTTCTAATTACCTGTTTTTTTCTTACCAATAAAAAGCACTTTCTCTTTTTCGCTGACATATTTCTGGGCTCTTTTTTTTGTTTTTTGTTTGTTTGTTGGTCGCGTTTTTCCCATCGATCAGAAGTGCGTGGGCGTGTTTTATTTTTAAAAACAATATTTCATTATTTATTGTGAAAACAAAACTAACCTTGGTCCCTTTTTTTCCGAAAACGAAACAAACAATGCGGTCTGACGGCATTCCTAAAAGTCAATTGTAAATACAAAAGTGCGGCCTACGTTTATTTCCCAACCGTTTTTTCTTGGGTCAAAATGGCCTGCCTTTCGGACATCGATTTGGCCACTTTGCACGAGAACCGCCTGGAGCAGCGCTGGCACTACGGTTTGCCCAATAGCGATCACCAGTACCATCAGCATCTGCATCATCATCAGCAGCACGATGGCTTCAGTCCCATTACGCGGCTTTGTTTGGAGCGTAATCTCCAGAAGAAGCTACGCCAGCGGGATCTGAATGGAAATTGCCTGGATCGGGGGAATAGTATTGATGGCAGTGGCCTGGCGGCGGCAGGTATGCAACGCCGACGCTCCGGCACCTGGCCGTAAGTCACAAGCAGTTGGTAGAGTTATCCCTATCGATAAGGTTGGCTAAGAGGCGGAAATTTGTTATTAAAATCCCGAAGGTTGCACTTGAAAATGCACTGGGGATAAATGGGAAAAGGATGCATAGAGATATTTATAATTTAATAAATATTTTAAGACTTTAAAGAGGTTTTTAGGACCTTAATATTTGTAGGTATTAAACAGGCTTTTATGACCTTAACAAATGTATTTATGGTTTTATAGGAAAATTGCTACTCAATTTCTTTAAGAAAATTAAAACTAAACATATACTCATCAATAAGCTTACTAGTAATACTTCTCAGTGTACGAATGCAAGCAGGAAAAGAAGACGATCAATTCGATTCCCTTGAAATCGATGCATATTCGATCTCACATGTTTTTTTCCTCCTCCTCTCGGTGTCGCCATTTGCATGTAAGATGATTTACAGTTGCACAAAGTTAGTCTTAAACTTGATAAAGCGGAGAGAACACACAAGTTCTACCTTCTAGTGAAAACCTTCTAGTAAAAACCTTCTAGTGAAAACCTTCTAGTAAAACCTTCAAAATACATTTAAATAATGTTTCCCTTGCGACCCCATCAGCCGCCGGCGGCTGCTTTATTTCCCCTACACAGCTCCTTAAGCATCGAGGAGTTTAACAACGTGAAGTGGGAGGATCTTAGTGATTGCAATAATAATTGCATTAAAGAGGAGCCCGAGCTAAGAGCTAAGAGCCAACGCCATGTGCTAAGGTCTGAGGCTATAATAAGTTCGTGATAAATAGTAATTTATCCCCTCTAATTCCGTTTCTTATAAATATTTTAAAATTTCTATATTTTCCTCTCTTTTCCAGGCGCACTCGCAGCCTGAATGCCCCTTCGCCTGTCCAGCAATTTGGACCATGTGGCCGCATCATGAAAAACTCCGCCATGGTGATGCAGATCCAGGATCCAGCCAGTCAGCGTCTCACTTGGTACAAGCCTCCGCTCACTGTGCTGGTGATCAAGAAGGTCAGCGATGCCTCGGTGCTGGCGCCGTTTGTCCAACTGGTGGACTGGCTGCTTCAGGAGAAGAACATGGTGGTGTGGGTGGAGTCGGCAGTGCTGGAGGATGCCCTCCTCAATGAAGATGTGCGCTTCAAGGCCATACGGGACAAGTTGGTGACCTTCAAGTGAGTTTAGGATTAGGAAATTAACCAGAAAATTGGTAACTCTTTGCTCCCTAACCACACAGAGATGGCCGCGATGACCTGACAGATCGCATTGACTTCATTGTCTGCCTGGGCGGCGATGGCACCTTGCTGTATGCCTCCCTGCTCTTCCAGCAATCGGTGCCGCCCGTGATGGCCTTCCATCTGGGTTCTCTGGGCTTTCTTACACCCTTTCGATTCGATAACTTCCAGGAGCAGCTCACCAGTGTCCTCGAGGGACATGCTGCCCTTACCCTGCGCAGTCGTCTGCGTTGTGTGATGCATCGCAAGGGCGAGAGGAAACATGAGGTCAAGACCCATGAGCTGGATCCAGATGCAGATGCAAGACCTGCGGCCAACAGCATTCTGGTGCTGAACGAGGTGGTGATCGATCGGGGACCTTCGCCATATCTCAGCAATATTGACTTGTTCCTCGATGGCAAGTACATCACGTCGGTGCAGGGCGATGGCCTGATTGTGTCGACGCCCACGGGCAGCACGGCATATGCGGCAGCAGCTGGTGCCTCCATGATACATCCCTCCGTGCCGGCCATTATGGTGACGCCCATTTGCCCGCATTCCCTGAGCTTCCGGCCCATTGTGGTGCCTGCAGGAGTGGAACTGAAGGTACTTCCTCTTTGTGAAATCCTCGAACACCTTATAATTTCATCTTCCCCCTTCCAGATCTCTGTTTCCCCTGAGAGCCGCAACACCTCCTGGGTCAGCTTCGATGGTCGCAATCGTCAGGAGCTCTTCCACGGCGACAGCCTACGCGTGACCACCTCCATTTACCCCGTGCCCTGCATCTGTGCCCAGGACCAGATATCCGATTGGTTCGCCTCCCTGGCCGATGGTCTGCACTGGAATGTGCGCAAGCGGCAGAAGTGCCTGGACGAGCTGTCGGATCTCACCGCATCCGGTTCGGAGGATACGCTAGACGAGATCGAGAACATGAAATTGTACGATGTGTAGTAGTGCGTAAGTCTCTGTTGGTAATCGTATTTGGTAGCTTAGTGTAGGGCTTTTAGTGCTAGTATTTAGATTTTTTGCCTTAATAAGCGCGCGCTCTCTGTCTTTTTATCTAGTTTGTAATGGAGCTCGAATATTTGCCAAGTGTATGAGTGTTTCGGAGAAACCGATTAAGCACAAAGAACAATATTTATTAAAGATATTAAAAGCTTAAATATATATTGAAAATAATGTACATTTCTGAGAGAAATATAATAACTTTTCTTGCTTACCTTGAGCATGAATGTAATCGGAATCCGCACATATGTATGTAAATTATATTAAATATATATAGAGAAATATTTGCAATAATATGTGAAGGTTAATTAAAATATGAATGAATTTGGCTCTTTAACCAGTTAATTACGTATTAACAAGGACGCTAGTATTACTAAGAATCAGCACGCCATACGATTTTTGTGCACACTCATTTTTCGCGCTAAACCCATCGCTGGGTCCAGACTTTCTTGTCAGAGAGCCAAAGAGAGTGCGTTCTACAACCGTTTGCTCTTTTGTAGGCATACAGCGAGAGTAGACGACAACGTATTCTCCATCTGTACGCACACATGCAAGCGCATTATAATTTTAGAATTTTACGTTCACAACTTTGTGAGAGCGGAGAGAATGCAAATTTTATTAGAAACAGAAAAAATTGCTTTCATATGGCAATTAAAAAGTTGGTCGTTACTCATCTTAGTAATTTTAGGGTCTTTGGTATTACCTACTACCTTTTACAATCTTTAAGCACTTAAAATCATATTTTAAGATTATAAAACACATTCTTTGTAAAGTTCTGGCAAACCTAATTGACAGAATTCCAACTAATTAACTTGTTTTAAATATAATTTCAACATTTGAAGAACCACTTTCCGAGCTCTTCTGTAGATTAATGCCGCTTGCTGCAAACTAATTGTAGATATATTGTGTGTTAGAGAACATTGCCTTGTATATTTCGCATATAAACACACCTTGCAATATAGATTATATATATACTATAAGTGTTTTGTATTTAGACTGGTTTTGGAGCTCCGCCGCTCCTCCTCCTCCTGTTGCATGTGGCTCACCTCGCGACTGCCTTTGGATTTGGTTGCCGCTGCTGTTGCCACGCACTTGGGCCTGTCAAAAAAAATTAGTTTGCATCGATTTGGGTGCGAATCGAAAGTGGAGCTAAGGCTGTAGCTCTGTAGCTTCGAGACTTTGCCTGGGCCCTCAGGCGTACAAGCCGTGTTCATTACACGGCTAAGATCTTGTGGCTGTTTGGTGCTATTCATTGTTCGTTCGTTTCGATCGTGTTTGCTGCCATTTGTGTTTTTTTGTTTGCCTTTTTTGCCCGCCGAATTCAAGGTGTGCGCGGTGTTTTTTTGCGTTGTGTGTTTGTTGAACGAGTGTGTGTGCGGTGCGTGCCGATCTGGTCGTGTGAAATGCATAAAGCCTCGCAGAGTAGTTGACGGCAATCGTTGCCAGCGTTCGGTTGTGATTTTAATTGCGGTGGGAACTTGAATCAAAAAGCAGTAATGAATCCAGAAGATATGCATCGGGCTCAGCAGATTGTCGACGAAGAGGCCTCGACGCCGGGCAGCTCGCCAGCACCGCTGAGAAAAGCCTTGCCCATCAGTTTGCTGGAAAAGCGTACTCAGTTTCGGTAAGAAAACTTGGAGAAAATGTCCTTGAACTTGGCTTCCAATTGAAGAAGTTACCAGTTCTTTTGATTCTGATAAAGCCTTAAGAGGTTCTTGTACTACTTTTAAATTAAGTTTAATTGAACTCATTATTAATATGTTGCTGGAAACATTGATTTTCTCTATACAAATTCATAGCCGTTAGGATTTTAAATCAAAGAAATCTTCTTTGCATTATCCTTAAACACAAAAGGAAGCATTTTAGCTTACTCTTTTTATCGCTGAAACATGTTAAAACTTGTAAGAGCTAAAAATGTCTAAAGACAAAAATTTCAATTCCGCGCCACGTCCAATTAGTGTGACCATAACCCCAAACAAGAATACACTTGTGCCAAACGCTAGGTTAGTGTATTTACCGCAACGCGCGAGACGGTCACACCGAGGTGTAATGGTGCAGGAAAAAAACAAATAACATGGACCTATTGGAACTCGCGTTCTTCAAATCGCAAATTAGCAGCTAGTCCGCGCTAGTGTGAATTCCGGGCAGTTGGCCACAGTGCGAAGCTGGGTGGGTGCATCGCGTCTGTGGGTCAAAACTAGGCCAACACAACTCGCACTCGCGCACACACACACACGCTGACAGGTGCGCAGGCACACATACCCACACACACACGCACGCTCACGGGAGCCAAAGTGACCACAATGACGTCCAACAACATTCTGGCCGCCACCCCCTCGCCCGCCCAAACGGTTCCAAAGGCCAACAGCTCGTCCTCCGGGATCTCCTCATCCTCTGGCTGTGTGTCCAATGGATCCTATTACGATGACCATGACAATCAGCTGCTCCATGTAAACAGCGGTCGGCAAAGCAGCGCTGCAGCATCCTCGGCCCCGGGTCCTGGCATAAATAACGGGACTGCGGGCGATGATATGGAAATGCGTTGGTGGTGGTAAGTGGTTAACGGGTTACTGATTTCCGTTAAAACTGGCTATTTACCTTATCAGCTGTGGAATTTCAAAACTTTTCCATTGAAAAGCTAAAGCTTGCTGATATCTCTGATCCCTTTAAGAAGATTAAAATTATCATTTAACCTTAAGCAGCTTTAAAAATTATATTTTAACTAAGGTTTACATTAGCTCTCCTTAAAACACTTATTTTTAAGTAAAGAATATAATAATTATTTTTATTAATAAACCTTTAAAAAGGTTAAGTAACTTGAAAAGCAAACCTAAAATGCTTTTCATAGTCAAGTTTATAATATTATATACTATTTTTATTTGCCATCACTGTAGAGCAAAACAATAAACGAAATGTATCCCATTATCATTTCGCTGGCAATTAATTAGAGCTGGGCGGAAAATGCCTCTCTTCGATACCCTTCCCTTCTCTCAAGTGGCTGGTACACATGTGTTGTGTTTTCTGTCAAAGTTAAACCTCTGTTAACACGTGTGACAAATGTGTAATAAAGTGGAATCGCAGATAATCGATTTGGTTGAGTAAATGGCATTTACTCACTCTGGGGGGGAAACCATTCATTCAATTTTTTGGTTAACATAAGCTACTGTTAGGCGCTCACCAAACCTAACACTGTTATGACTCTGTTAATTAATTTATAGCTCTTATAAATCAATCATTTCTTTGTTGAAATTAATATAAGCAATTAAGTAGTTACAGGTGGTTATTACAGCGTTTACATAACAGTGGTGGAGCAGAGAAACACCTGTTGATAACAGCCGTTCTCTTTGTTACTCTCTTCTCTCTTTATGCGATCGCGACGCGTGGCTCCGCTCAGCTGTTTTTAATCAGAGATGCCTGGCAAAAAACCACCAACAGTGGCGTGAAAAAAGCCAAATGACAACTTTTATTTTTGAATCGCCACACAAATCGTCAAATTTAATCACCTTTTTGGCGTCCCAGCTCAGTTATCGCATGATCACCGGACAACACGGTCGTGTGCGCGCTCTCTCTACCCCCCTTTTACTCCAGACCGTTTCCGTCGTGAATTGCCAAGCGGTTTCGTTTTGTTTCGATTCGATTCGGTCGTTTACCTGCCCGCCAATCGCCGATCGCTGGTCAGTTTAAATTTAAAGTTAAAGCCGCTGTTGGTGTTACAGTTACGTTGTTGTTATTGTTGCTTCTGAAGCTGGAAGTTTCGCCTTGGTTCGCGTTTTGTGCTAAAAAGAAAAGAAAACATATTATATAACGTGTAATTAGAGTACTTTGTTGCCTGTCCAGTGGCTATATGCTACTGGCGCTTTTCCAACTTAGACATGACTTGGCATTTCTGGGGTCTGGGCCCCAGCCCACTTTCGATTTCCTTCTATGGGTGGGTTACTCCCTCTGGCCACCTATAGCTAGCTATCAATCCGTCAATCGCCTGTCGTCTCAAGCACTTGCTTTAAATTGTGGAATTGTAGTTTAAGTGGAACTCTACTATATCTGGATTCCCTTAAATAGCTCTAAAACAGTTGAACCTTCTTGATTTCAGTCTATATTAATATTCTTTTCTAGTATTCTATAGCTTTTGCATGCTTTGACTCTGAAGTTCATATTGGTCCCGCCATAGATTAACTCAAAGTGGGTTAATCAATACAGTAATCGTATGTGATTATTTATTTATTTGAAAGGGAAAACTGTTGTTTGTGTTAAATAAGCTCAGTAGTTATTTAGATTTATCAGTTGGGCCTATACTTTATTTCTAAATAATCTGTCAAAGTTAATTTTACTTGATGTTTGCTCAGAAAATGTTTCGAATATGATATACTTTGGCTTATGGTCATCCTTTTCAAGGCTTTTTCAAGATTATTGATAATTTGGAAAGAATAGAAAAATAGAATATAGTTTAGCAACTAAAAACCTTTCATAGTATCTCTTGTTTCCATATATAAATCAAGTGCTTATAATTTCTATAAAGTAAACAAAATAATTTCCATTTTAATAACGTCACAGACCTTTCTTCTTATCAATAGATAGACAGATAGGAGACAAATAATATATAAAAAATAAAAACAAATATATACACAAAATATATAGGAATATTGTCAGAACCCTAGAATCAAAAAGTGCCTAATGACACTTGGAGGTTGGACCTCTATAAGTACATACAACCGTAATAATTGCAGTTGCCACTTTAGTACCTTTAGAAAGGTTGACGAAAGGCGTCATTTGAATTATATCACTGCCCACACGGGCTCGCCAACAAGCCATGCCAGGCACGTTGTGGCCAGGTGGTGGTTCCACCGATCCGGTGGGGTTGAGTTCCAGCTAGCTCCCTTGCCCACTTTTCAAGCCGATCCAATGCAATGATAATCACTAAACTTAGTGGCACTGGCACTGCGCATTTTGCTGCGCGTTTCGTTCGTTAATTGATTAATTCATTTGTGGCTGTCGTTTTTTTTTTTTTTTTAGTATTTAATGTGTCTTTGTGCCCATAAGTCATTTAAAATTCGCTTTATGCCCCCATCTATTGTCATAGTCCGATTGCTACGGATGTAACTAGCTATGGGGGAGGGGTCTGTGCCTGGCCCCTGTTCCTTTGTTTATTTTACAGAAACATTTCCAATGACTTGTACTTACTTGTTGCTTCCTGATGTCGGTAAAAATAGAAGACAGAGAAGACTGTGGGGATCACGCGATGATCGGGTGGAGAGTATAGATTATATTGTTATTATTCTTGTTACGCAATATATTTAATTGGAATTTCAATTAGAAGCCATGTAGTCGGGGTAATGCATGATAAATTGCATTATAATCTAAGGGAAGGCTTTTTGTAAATTATAAAATGGCTGTAGAGCACAGGCAAACACTGACCTTAAAATGGGGATTAGTTTTATCAGGGTACGTGTTGGCTCTGAATATAATAATAATGTTATATATATAGCCTTGTTTTTAGTAGGTCTCTAATATCTATCAAACCTAGATATTAGATATATTATTTCCTAGTAGAAAAATATTATTTTCTTTGGTATTTAGAATCAATTTCACTTGCCATGTTTCTCATAATATTTCTGAGTCAAAATTAGGCATAGAACCCTGCCGAATACCCTACTATTTACTTCCTCTTTCTGTTAAGTTCCTCCCTCTTATCATCCACTCAATGGAATCGCCAAGTGACCTCTGTTAATGAACTGTTGATGAGGCACACTCTCGGAAAGAAACCGAAAACGATCGAGATTTTCAAGCTCATTGCGCACACAGGTCACGATTTCTAGATTAATGCCTGGCGATATACTGTTATGCTCGGTTGCCTGCAGAGCGACTGCTTAATTGTGGTTTAAGTGGACGACGCTATTTGGTTTGTGTTCGTGTTTTGGCTTATTAAAAGGTTGTTGACCAAAAAAAAAAAAAGAGACAAAGAGATTGAATTTACTTGTATTTCTCGTTATAAAGCTAACTGTGTTTAGTACATCCAAGCCTTGTTTCGTGCCAATGGTTTTTTTCTTTGGTTTTTTATTTTGGCCAATTGACTTATACTTGACATCGTTACGGAGCTCTCTGGCAGGCGATAAAAGTTGGCCAAGTCCGTCGACGGAAGCTGGCCAATGACGCATATCAGCAAGCCTTGTCCCGCCACATTTCTTCCCCGCTTTTTTGGCTCTTGCGTCAAAGCCGGAACTACGCTCTGGTCCGTTAGGTTGGCCAGAAAAAAAACATACACAAAAAAAGCAGCCAAAACAAACTATTTGATTGCTAATAAATAACCAAATTTATTTTTGCACAAAATTTCAAAAGAAACAAAAACCGGTTGCTTGGTCGCTTGGGCTATAAGAAAACCCAAGACTGACCGTTTTTGTTTATCAACTTTTACCACGCGCCAAAGTTGTTACCTTTTTATATCCCACAAAGAAAAAAAAAAGAAGAGGTGTACTACAGCATTCTTTCGTCCCCCGTTTTGGTAACCCAAAACTTGGTTAACTTCGTTAACACCTCTGCCAAAGGGGAGCAAGGTTAATGTTATTTACAATTCGTTCGCTTCAGGGCCGTTTCAAGGGTGTGGGGTCTCACCAGTCGTTCCAAAGAAATGCCAAGCTAAAATTTCCCAACCCAATTTCAGTGTATAAAAATGTTTTAGAAATACGAATCTCCTGTGAGTTGTGTGCTTGTTCAGTGATATTTAGTGATTAAAAAGGACTCTCAAAATGACCTGCCTGTCGGACATTGACCTGGCCACCCTGCACCAGCACCGTCTGGAGGAGCGCTTTAGCTACAAGTTGGCCTGGAGCGGCACTGGCCACCATCAGACCCAGTACAATGATCTCCTAGTACGACACAATGCCTCGCTGAAGCGTCAGAGGATCACCCAAAACAAGACAAATGTGGCCAGCACCAAGGCCAAGGATCAGGCTCCTACAAGCGAGAACTTGGCCAGCAATACAGAGAGCCAGCAGGCCAAGACCGAGGAGGAAGCGGACGATGGCTACTTCGATTCCTCGACACGGCGTAGACGTAGCGGAACCTGGCCGTAAGTAATCCGAGCTAAACAAATCCGATTCGCGCCAAACCAAACCAGAGCAGTACAAATTCTGATAAGAGCTAAACAAACATAATGAAGAACACTGGGAAAAAGTGTAGAGAAAGTAAAATTTCAAATTTTAGAGGTCATTTTGTAGGTTATATTAGATTGGTTAGCAAATATTTACTTAATTAATTATTAGCGTATCAAAAAATATATTTTATTTTAGAGAAAAAACTAAAAAACTCTTTCATAGTCTAGAGAAATAAGACATAACTTATAAGCCGTTCTTGCACCTTTGCTTGTACATTTCAGGCAAAGTGTGGAGAGAGAGCATGAAATGGATAGCATAAGAGATCTTTCCAAACAGCAATCGGTTTCAAGAGAGCAAAAATTGCTCTCACATTTAAAGAAAGAGTACAAAAGGAAAGATACAATTAGAGCCTCTGGCTAACTCTGCTCCTAAATAAGGCTTTTTACAACATATACCCATGTTATACCCTAAACAATAATTCAAAAAATAAAACATAATACAGCGCTAATTATCTATTCATTTTTCTTTGTCTACATTTACGTACCAATCTGAAATAATATATTATTGCCCATATATAGTACATGTAAATAATTGATTTTGGACGCAAATATTTGCCTTAGTGCGGCGGTTATCTCAAAGTTATCAGGTCGCACGCTAAACATTTGTACGTGGCATGCTCCGTTGATAAGGAGTGGTGTCTGTAATCAAGTGTTTACCTTGTCGCCGGCGCTTATCGGGTGTGGGAACTGTGGTGTGCATTTAGGCGCACATTGTTTACGCAGATCAAATCGGCTAATTATATACACCGGACTTAGTATCAATTTCACAACTGCTTTTCCCCTATCAGCATGATGAAGCGTGTTCTTTTTTGTTTATCAATAAATTGGGTCTTGTGGCATGTACTTAGATTTGAAAAAAATGTTTTCCAAGACGAGCGTAAAAGTCCTTGACCTTTCTGCATAGTTCAGCATTTGTGGCGTGTTGTCTTTATTCATTTACTTTTTTTGGCCACTTAAAAACGAGTTTGTTAACACCTCGCTTATTGGTACTACGACGGCGGCGCCGTCTGTTAATTTATGGCTATCCGAGATGTCTGTAGGTTTTTTCTTCTCCAGCTACTACTACTATGTTTTACGGTTTGTTTGGAACTCGAGAACTTGAGACGCCAGTTAGGTCTGAGAGTTTGAAATCGGTGCCAGTTTGTGCTTGGCGCCAGTCATAAACCAAAGGCAACAGGTAGATATTTTATATTTGTGCGAGTATGTTCGAGTATCTTGGAGATATATATTCGATTCGGAACGAAAGCGGATTGACAGACGCTCGCTCGGCTCGCTCGCTCGCTCGCTCGTGACCGATTTGGCATGCCGAAATCCAAAGGTGTGCAGGTCAGGTGGGCTTGAAACCCGCATTTGCATGGAATGTCTGGGCCTGGGCGTCGAATCGATTATATAGTAGGCCCCTCATTAATGCCCGCGGGAAATTGAAAATGAATCGAATGAAATGAATGATTTCACGTAATTTAAAAGCACTGTCATGCTGACGTCTCATGCATATCTATACGCGGCATTTAGTCAGTCAGTTTAGTGGCTACTTAAGTGTCCGCGAACCCTTGTCGAGCTTTCAGTTTAGTTGGTTCCCGGTGGTGATCGGTGAAGTGTGCTGGCTTTAGCGGGAGCTCACTGTGAACATGTCGAGTAAGTGTATGAATGAATCTGAATTTCCTTTGAAGTCATTATCATTATCATATCGAATCAATGGCGAAACAAGATCATGACCACAGTCTGTCAACACATCTTCCTGCAATGCATCAGATCAGAACAGATGCGTCATGTGGCGTATGTACGCCGTATGAATGTAGTTCCCTTTCGCCCAAGTGCTCCTTTCACCCAGGTTATTTATCTTTTTGTGAGTCAGTCAGTGGCAGTGGTGTACTAAGGGACTTGTGTCGTTAAAAGTGATTAATAATAATAAAGAACCGAAGGCAAGGATTGTCCATGAACTCGGTTATATCGAAATTTATGTAAGAGTGCAAATTCATTATTAGGGATGAATGCACCATGGCTCATTAACGAGTTGCGGATGCAGTTAAATGTAGGTAAATGTGGTAGGTAAAAGTGGGGAGACTTCCTGAAAAGCCTGCAATTAGAGCTAGGCTACGCTTTGATCTAGTTGACCTTACTAAACAGATATTTGTGGATAATAATGTTTATGGCAAACGTAATTAAATATAAGATAGTATTAAATAAAGGAGTAAAACAAATGTATAGATGTTTTGTAAGGTGTAAAAACTGTACTGTATGCCTTACTTTTGTAATCATTATAATCATATTTTTTAACCTTAAATCTTGTCCTTTTTTAAACATCATAATCATCATTTTATTGCCTTAAATCTTGTATTTTTTTTTTAATCTAAATTGTACAATTATCCCACTGTACCCGCTGCCATGATGCCCATTGTTCACTGGTGCAGTTCAGCATAGTCTAACTTATGGCTCATTAAGCTTTGCTCTTAGCTCTTGTCTTTGCTCATCTCTCAGCTCCTTCTCTCTCTCACTGTTCTTTCCACGCTCTCTTTGTACCTCTTTGTGCCGAGTCATTGCGCCTTAGCACATCAATCAAAGCCGTTAGCAAGCGATACTCGGCACCCCCGCACTCATAATCACACAAACACACTCGCTCTCACAGCAGCACCTCTCTTCCGCTTTTTCACTCTCTTGGCCAGGCAGGCGCTCTTCCTCGTCGCCACCTTTCCTCCCCCCCAATCCCCCCATTCGGCGAGTTAGCATGTGCAATTCCTGTTTGTTTGGACCTGAGATTCAACAAGTTTATTTGCGCTGCCGCCACCGCCACCGCCGTCGCTGCCGCAGCCGTGTTGTTGTTGTAATGAAAACAAAAATATAAATACGTTATATACCTTTATTTTGTGTTTTTCGATTCGACCAAATTGGCCTGTCAGTGATTTTGTAACCTTCGAACGAGCAGCAGCCGCGCTCGCAGCGAAAAATTCCAACACGTTTTTGTGTTTTGTTTTTTTGTGGCCAGTGTTGTGCTAGGAAAAGTCAGAAAAGAACAAAATAAAGCCTAGTAAAAAATAAAGGGCGTGGCCATTAAAGGGAAATACATAGAAAATGGATAAGATGCAGCATCCAAAATTGAAGCTGGCAACGGCCTTGCAGCGCCAAATCTCTGAGGTTGAGGAGCAACAGGTGACCCAGGTGGCGCCCGATCCACGTATTTTGAGGTCTATATTTAGCAGTAAACATCCTCTATATATATCTCCCTCTCCCTTGCCCATTAATATAAACTAATACCATATTTCCTTGACTCTTTCCAGGCGCACCAGAAGTCTGAATGCTCCGTCGCCCTTCCAGCAATTCGGACCATGTGGACGCATTATGAAAAACTCCGCCATGGTGATGCAGATCCAAGATCCGGCCAGTCAGCGCTTGACCTGGTACAAGCCACCGCTAACCGTGCTGGTGATCAAGAAGAAGGATTCGCAGGTCTTGCTGCCATTCGTCCAGTTGGTGGAGTGGCTGGTGCAGGAGAAGCACATGGTCGTGTGGGTGGAGTCCGCCGTGCTCGAGGACAAGCTGCTGCGGGACGATGTCAAGCTAGAGGCGGAGAGCGCCAAGTTCCGGCAAGTGCATGGGGATTATGCTGGAGTCAGGGCGCGGTTTCTGGCACTGCGCGAAAAGCTGGTGACCTTCAAGTGAGTTTAGGATTAGGAAGTTAACCAGAAAATAGGTAACTCTTCGTTCTCCAACCCCCACAGAGATGGCCGCGATGACCTGACCGATCGCATTGACTTCATTGTCTGCCTGGGCGGCGATGGCACCTTGCTGTATGCCTCCCAGCTGTTCCAGCAGTCAGTGCCCCCGGTGATGGCCTTCTACCTGGGCTCCCTAGGTTTCCTTACGCCCTTCCAGTGCGACAATTTCCAGGAGCAGGTGACCAATGTGCTGGAGGGCCATGCTGCCCTCACACTGCGCAGCCGCCTGTCTTGCTCCATTCATCGCAAGGGCGAGCGTCGCAAGGAGTCGCTCCTCACCTCAGCCAGTGGTGGCAATCTGCTCAAGCCGAATCTGCACAGGCAACTCAATCATGTAGAGCTCAACAATGGACCCAGTTGGTCCGCGAAGTGCAACAATAACAACAGCCCCAACAACAGCATCCTGGTGTTGAACGAGGTGGTGATCAATCGTGGACCCTCGCCGTATCTGAGCAACATTGATATCTTCTTGGACGGCAAGTACATTACCTCAGTGCAGGGCGATGGCCTCATAGTGTCAACGCCCACGGGGAGCACGGCCTATGCGGCAGCAGCTGGTGCCTCCATGATCCATCCCTCCGTGCCGGCCATTCTAGTGACGCCCATCTGCCCGCATTCGCTGAGCTTCAGGCCGATTGTGGTGCCCGCTGGCGTGGAGTTAAAGGTGAGTGTGAGGTCGGAATGTGCTCCGGTTTTAGCCTTAGTCTTGGCTTTATAATTAAGTAACTCTCTTTATGACTCAACCTAATTAATGTTCAACTTGTCGTGAATTATGCATTAGCAGAAGATACTCATCGATCGCTTGCTTCTCTCTCCCCTCTCCCCTCGCAGATATCGATTTCACCCGATAGCCGCAACACCTCACGCGTCTCCTTTGACGGACGCAATGACCAGGAGCTGAATCACGGCGACAGCCTGCGGGTGACCACCTCCATTTATCCCGTGCCCAGCATATGCTCACAGGATCAAATCTCCGATTGGTTCGACTCCCTCGCCGAGGGTCTGCACTGGAATGTGCGCAAGCGTCAGAAGTGCCTGGATGAGCTGTCGGACTTGACGACCTCTGGTTCAGAGGACAGGCTTGACGAGTTCGACAACCTGAAGATCGAAGCGTAGTGGAGTCTATGACCCAATCCAACCCAATCCCAATCCAACCCAACTGATAACCCCCGGATTCGCAGTTTGTTAGCGTGGCCAATTAGCCTAGTTATAGTCCTAGTTCATAGGGTTTGCTTGTGTGCAATTTTTATAGGGCCTAGTAATGTAGAGAATATATACTCTGTTGTACAATATACACACACACACACCAACACACACACAACACACACATCATAAACCGCTTGGTTGAGTTACAATGTTAAATGTTAATTGAATGCGATCGCAATGTTCGTTTTTAAGCTAGACAAATTCCGTTGTTGCTTGTGAACAAAAAAGCAAAAAAAAAAAGAAAGCAAAACCTGCTTAGGCTTAGCTCTTAAGTTTCTATTATTGTGTAATAATATCTATGATTAATTGCGACGAGTGGGCGGCGGCTAGGTACTTAAGCCGACTCCGCGTTATCTGTACAATTCGATGGAGGTAATAAAATCTGTATTATTTACTTAAAGCGCCACAAAATAGCCAATCTGTTTGTGTTTTTTATGTGTTCTACGTAATAAAAATGCAATTAACTAGATTGGTAAGGGGGTAGTCAGGACACTTAACTGGAAAAGCCTCTTAAAGGCGAAGAATTAATGGCTGCCAAGCCGGGTCATTGGTCAATGTCCAGGAAACTGACTGCCAAGATGGATTGTGACAAATGGAGAAGCTCAAATTAATCATAAAATGATTTTCCTTTCAGATATTCCACACTAATTCTTATGAATGCTGGCTTAAAGTCAAAATTAATGTGTTAAGAGGCTTTAATATCCGAATACAAGGCCTAAAAGTATGCTTTCTTTTCTAATAAGATGTGAATGATTATGGTTTTGAGGTTGGACTGACTTACCCGACAATTGCCGCGCCATAAATCAAAAGCATAAAATAAAAGCTGGCAATAAATGTGACTAGAAGTGTTCTACGCCTTGCCAGCACACACCCTTCCAATGTGTGTACGTGCGAAGTGCGTTTATTATCAATTTTCACGCTTTTCCAGAGGTGGTTTTTCCCCCTCAAGCTCCACAAGGGAGAGCGAGCAACAAGTGAAGAGCCGAGCAATGCCGCAGCTTCCCTTGGCTTCGGCTGCCTTTCCATCTGACTGGCGGATAGTAAAGTTGCGTATTATCCGCGGCATCCAATTGGTTGTGAAGGGGAAACGCCCCCTTTTCGGACACTGCGCAGGACGAGTCCGAGTCCAAGTCGAAGTCCTTCGGCCAGTTTAGAAGTGTGGTGAGTGTGGCTGCCACTGCCAAGTGAAATAAATGGCTGAAAGCCCATTAAATTAATTTTTTCTTTTATTTCGTAATCCCTGGCATATGCTTTGCTCTATTTTCTGCCTTAATCTAGCTGAATGCGGGTTAAGTATATATTGAAGTTTAAGATATATAGCAGTAAGGTTAGTCTAAGTTTAAGGTTATGAAAGAAACTTTAAAATGCCGATATAGAATGGTGTTTTATTTGATTAAGAGGTATATATCGAGCTAATCCTTAAACCATCTTGGAAAGAGTACCTATTGAACAGTATTCCTATTGAAAAAATAGTATTTAAAGTCTAGTTTTTAGGGGAATAAATCCAAATCAATCTTCCTTAACATTCTATATATTCCCCAAGTCCAAACTTCCTAGACTGTAGTTCTTAGTTTTCTCAGAAACATCCCATCTGTCTGAATAAACTCTTAATATAACGATGAATAATATTAGAAGTACGAATTTTAAGCTATTTTTAAACCCACAAACCCCCTTTAAAAGTAATCCCTTTAGCAATGACTTTCACTGGCAAACCCTAAAGGACCTCCTCCCCCTACATTGTGCCAAAGCCTTTTCATTTCGCAGCTATAGAAAAATGCAATAATAAATTCAAAATATTTGTGGAATTTCTTAATGAAGTCGCTTGCCCCAGTCGTTGCACGGCGTAAGACAAATGCCAAGTGGAAAAGGCGAACAAAACTATGTTAAGCTGGAGCAGAGCTCCTTCAGCAGAAGATGATGTGGCACGTGTTGATATTTCAATTGAATGCCACCAAATATGCGACACCAACCCCAACTCTTCGGATTATCCCGGGGGAAAATAGAAAATATTTCCACCACAGGCATACACTCACATGCATTGGGTGACATTTGAACTTTGACTGGGTGGGAGGGATGAACTCACACATTTAAATAGATTTCACAAAATGCTAATGACAGCTTCCCAGAATCGCAGGATTCAGTGTGTGTGTGTGTGTGTGTAGCATTTCAAACAAAAGGAAATTAAACATTTGCGGCCGAATGAGTTTTCCGGTTTCCTTTTTTTTCTCTATCTCCCTCTCTCTCTCTCTCTCTTTCCCCATTTTTCGATTGTGATAAAAACTTGACCACAGAGATTCTGGCCAAAGATTCTCTTTTTCGGAATGATGACCCGCATCAGTTTTTTGGTGGGCTAAGCCGACCGCATTTGTCATCGATTTAGCCCCCATGGCATATGGGAGTTAAGCCGTCATATGTGGCAAATTCAATTTGTCAGGCCCAAACAACAAAGCCAAGTCTCAGCACTCGCCACTCGAGCCTTTTTAGCAGGACTCGGCCGTCCCTTTTTAAGCCTCCTGGCACGTGAGTGTCCTGCATTTATTGTATTATTTAATGCCATCAGTCCTGGTCAATTTCTAGTCCATTAACTTTGAAGTTATTTTGGCGTCGCCACTTTAACACTTCACTGGAACTCTACACCTTTTTTTTATATATTTTTTTATGGCTCTATTGTTGCCTCTGATGCTATTTTACCCTGATTTTTCAATGATTTTCCTACGAAGAATTCAACACAAAAACTGCGTTGGAAATCGATTTGTAAGTGGCACGGTTTCGTATGGGTTTTGGGGCTTCTTTCCAGGAAAAATAACAGTTTTCACTTGTAAATGCAATTAAGGAATATATGTTTTGTCAATTTCATTTCCATACTAATGAAATTTCCAACCAAATACTGGCTTATCTTACTGATATAGTTTACCAAAAAGCCTATAAAATATTCACCTACATTTATTCAAGCTTAATCTACATAAATTTCCATATTAAAATGTTCCATAAAACTTAAGGCAACTTTAAGATAGTTTTTTTTTGTTAAATCAAGGCCCCACCTCCCCCCATTTGTGACCACTTTAGCCGGTCAATCTGTTTACCTATTTTTTTTATTATCATCGTCGCTTTAATGCCTTTACTTCTGTATGCAAATTTCAGGCACTAGACGTGATCATCGATGAGCCTCACGTATATACATATATATTTCTTCGGCTTCGGTCTCTGACCAATCTCTGTTCCAATCTTCGATTCAGTCGCGTGTCGTTTTTCAATCGCTTCGGTTCTCATCCGTATTCCCCATGTGTATCTGTATCGCTGAGTCTTTCGAGCTCCCCGTCCGGTTAGCTGCATAAATTTACAACTTCTTAAACGGATTAATTGTAAGTGTAAGTGGAGTTCACCTTGGAACGCGCCATCAGGTGGTTTCAATATATACATATATATGTCGACGATAGCTTGCCGGCATCGAATTTTCACCGGAAATTGGCCAAATCAGTGCAACAACACGTTCGGGCCACACATTTCCCTTTGGGGCCAATGTACTGGCGGGGATATGCAACAACACACCTGTTACTTCGTTGCCTAACAAGTGTGCGCAAATTGTGACCTCGTTATGTGCTGCAAAATGTATGATTTACACATGTCTGTGTGTAAGTTGGGGTCTTAAAAGTGACTTGGAGGTGTTTATGTTGTTACAGGATATCACGGAAAGTGTGGAAAAATATTTATTAAAGGATTTTTAGGTTAAAGACTTTTTAACAAGCGTTTGCCGGTTTATTTTCTTAGACATGTGTTTATTTTAGGCTTTTTTTGCATAGTTTAAGCTTATTAATGAAATGCTCTTTAATTATGGCAAAGAGGGCTCGACTGAAACCGGTTTGTAGCTTGGTAACTGATCATGAATATTTGTAGAGGGCTTTGAATATTAATTGTAAATTAAATGTTGAGTATTTTAGTATTATTTTGTGTGATGATACTATATTAAAAGTAAATATCGTTTTTTTATCAAGACGTATTAATAGTAATAATATTAATAACAAGAAGAGTTATTGGAGTTATAGTTCTTTGTAAATATAGTAATCTTTAAGATTTTGTTCAGGTTATTAATTTTCTAATACCAAAAACATTTTTTTTAACACATTTACTTTTAAAATCTTTCAAAAAACTTTGAGGTAACCATTTAGTAAATTTTTCTACTGGAACCGGCCTTAATTTATAAGTATTATAATATTTTATATTATAATATGAAATATTGTTACTTAAAAAAATTAATCTGTAGTTAAGGCTTAATTACAAGGTTCTTTAAAAAACTATTCATAAGAAAATAAACACTTCCTGTCGCTTTAAAATAAAAACCCCGAAATATCGGATGTCCTTAAGTCAACCCCGAAATCGACTTTCGCTAAAATGTATATGTAAAAACCACTGAAGATGTCCTTTCTCCTATTCCCCCCCCCCCCTTTCCCCCTTTGTCCCTTAAAATTGATTTGCCACTTAGGAAGCGAAACGAAAATCAATTAGGCATAATATGCGTGCGTGTGCGTTCGCTGTGTGTGTGTCGAGGGCAACCCCAAAACGCGTTGCATACTTACAGGCGTAAAGCAATTGACAGTGAAAATAAAATCAAACAGCACACACACACACTCGCACATCCAGAGCCAAACACAATGAAGGCAATTGAGCAGAATCATTGCCGTTGGCAGTTTCCATCAATATGCCAGAAGGGGGGAAAGCAGGAGCGAGAGCAAGAGTGGGTGTGAGGGCGAAAGAGGGTAAGAGAAGGTGAGAGAGTGTGAACGAAAGAGCGAAAGAACGGGAGAGTGACAGAACGGATAACGGGAATGTACTGCAACAGGCAGCAGCAAGCAGCAGACAACAAGTGGCAGCGCTGCCAGCATAGCTGCTTCTTCTTCTGCTTCTCCTGCTTCCTTTTCTCTTACTCCTGCTGCCCTTTCTCCTTCTGCTCCTGCTCCCTGGGCTACTGGCAAACTTTGCCGCACTGCTGGCACAGCCACATCCTGGGCGCAGTCGATGGCCGTCGACGTCGCCGGCGCCTCGTGCGCCGCTTGGCCAGCGCATGGCGCCCGTTCAGTCACCGTTCAGTGCGAGATGAGATCTCGTGGCTGATGGACGTGCCCGTTTCCCACGCTCGCAGTGCAGCCTCAGCACCAGAAAAACACTTGTGGCACCTCAGTTAGTTAGCATCGCCTTTTATTTACGGTTCCTCCACTTACCGTTGTTGTTTAGCAACCAAAATCACACTGAAAAAAAAAAATTCCAAACAAATGTGCGCCTAAAATCGTGTCAAAACCGCTAAAAATTCAAGCAGCAAGCAACGGCAGCAAAATATCAGCCAAAAATATGTGAAAACTCGAAAGATATAAGGGTGTAAGTTAAGGTTTTAAAAGTAATATTAATATTAATAATTTTATTATTTAAATTTCTGAAAAGTTCCTAAAGCTTTGCCTTAATCTTCAGTTATTCGAGCAAGCTTTATTTTGATTATTAAGGCAAACCTCATCTTAATTGCTTTCACTTAACTTTCTGGATGCTGTCAAGCTTTTGTTGTATTTTTTTAGTTAATTTGTTTGATTAGCTTGCATTTATTTATTTGCATACTATATATATAGTATAGCTTAATTTTGTGAAATGATTTGAATATCCGTTGAACTCAAGATGAGTAATTGCAGAGCTTATGTTTTTATTAAAATATATTTTAGATATTCAACTTTAGGCTTTATTTTATGAATGAATCTTTGATTTTCTCATTAAATAAAATAAAATAAAGATTACAAAGTTTAAGCTGAATTGTGTTAATTTTATTTTTGAAGTTTTCTTTGTAATTTGTACAGAAATAAATTAATTTAAACATCTCTTTATTTAAGCCGAAATAAATGTTTTCCATAAGCTTGACTTTAGTACCATTACGGGTAAATTGCACATCATAATGTGATAATGTGACAATGTTACATAAATAACAAGGCAAAATATTTATAAATATACATAATAAACCTAAATATATATTTCCGATTCATCTTCCCCTAAAACTCCCCTCGCTTGTATATCAATCAAAAAACTCAATCGAAATTTGCATTTTAAAGCGGCTACAAATGCCTGTTTATTTATACCTACATGTATTTATTTATTAATCGATTTGAATCGTGGCTGGCAGGCACACAGAATATACATATTTTTTTTTGCTTGACTTGGCAACAACCCAACCGCTCTTGACATGCTGTGAAAAAAAAACCGAAGACAAATAAAAGTATTAACAAATATTGATGTAAATACCATTTACTTTTCATTATTATTTGCCCTGGACAAATAGCCACCGCCGAATCCCATTGAGTGTGGCATATTTGGGTATTGCATAATAAATCCGTGTATATATTTCTTTTATTTATACTATTTACCCTTGATGGACCGCAAGCTGGGAAGCTAAATGGCTTTACAATAACAGCTTGTGGCTGCGAAATTAATTATGATAAATGCCATTAATCATTAAACATAAAACAAGGTAGCTTTCTAAAAATAAATCAAGGAATTTAGTGCCATTTAAATATAACTAAACGATTCCCGTTTGGGGCTTTGCCAGACTTCCTTTTCTTGGCTTTGCTCTTGTTGGCCAACGACCTTGCCGCCAGCCATCTGAAGAGCAAACACTCGCTCCTCGCAGGAAACCAACCCACTTCAGTGCCATCACAAAACACAAAATCCACAAGTGGCCACTGCCAGCAGAAATCGCTGGGCCACCGGAGACATTGCGAATCCGTTTCAAGCTTCTTTATTTAAACGACTTCTGGGTTTTTTTCTTTTCTTAATTCTCCCTCAGGAATACTCCAACAACGCACAACCTCACCCGCCAAAAAAAAAAAAACAAAACCAAAACTCCGGCTACAAAAACCACCTAGCAACAACATCAACCGGAAAATTGCAATAGACTTTTCCGAACACGCCAGACACAATCCTTCCCATCCGTCACCCCTTGAAGTCATAACTCTGCAGACAATCCTTGGAAGAAAGCCAACAGGAGGAGGACTCGCCGTATATAACAAAATCATCAGGTGGGTAAGGGAGTTTTCTGCAAAATTAAGTTAACTTTTAGTTAAAAAATGAAGACAAGCTAAAATATATAAAAATAGATACTTAAATTCAAATAGATCAGGAAAGAAGAACCTTTATTTTATTTACTTATAGAAAAGGCAACTTTATAGAGATTTTACTTCAAAGTTATACCTTTTGTTATTGTTTGCTGTACCTTAAACTAAAGCTAGCTCAGCTCTCTCTGATCGCTCAGATCTATGTTTAAACTTTAAACACGTTCAAGTGCCCTACAGCTTCTAGTATTTGCGCATATGATGGCTTGACAGTGTCGATTTGTGCTAATTAGTTTAAAAAGGCCCCATTTACACGTTCTAGATGCGCGGCCACCGTTTGGCAATTAAAACTGGCAATTATAGATTGTAAAAAAAAAAAAACAAATAAAAAGACTGCAAATTTGTGCAGCAATTATATGGGAAATAAAAAAAGGCAATCTTGAAGGGCCCCCCAGGCTAGGTAATGCCTTCAATTCCTGGTCGATTATATATAGGAAAACCAGTTTATTGCCTTGTATAGAAAAAAAAAAAACGAAGCAAACTGAGGAGGTCTCTTCAATCTGCGTGAGCCTCCACTCGCTTCAATGTCAAGCTCAAGTCCAGAGCTTAAGCTCCAGGCCCCAGAAGCTTCGTTTAAATTAATAAAAATCTGAAAAATGAGCACAATTTAAATAAAGTTGCGTGTCGATGCTTAGAAGCTGCTAAATTTTTGACCGTCGGCAGTTGAAAAATCTTGTGCAATTAACACACAAGCCCCGCCGCACAGCACAAAAAAAAAAAAAACAAAAAACAATAGCGACAACAACAATTAAAATAAAGGCAGCGCAGCAACAATCAAAAGAAATATCTGATGAGGGAACATAAATAATGAATTAAACAATCGCATTCGTCGCATCGCATCGCTTCGCACATGCAGGCCATTGTAATAATTTACAATGTTTTTCATATACTCTACGTATCTGACAGGTTCAATAAATAAATAAACCATTTAAGAGCCCATCAAGTTGTGTAATTACTTAAAATTGCATTTGATTATACATTAATTTAATGTTTAAATATAAGAAGTAGAAATGATTAATTTATAAAAGGGCATTCCTCTTTTGCTATGCTAAAAATGTTATGAGTTTTCTCTCTTGCTTAAATGCATTATTATTAATTATAACAACAACAAGAAAACATAGCAGAGCACACGCGACAGCAAAAACAATTCTAATTCTAATCCCATCTCAATCCCATAAATAGGCATAAACAATATCTCAACTCATAAAACTCAAACTTGAAAATCAAAGGCATTAGCATAATCGAAACAAGAAAATAAAGAAAAAAGCTAAGTTTTTGTTCTGTTTCGATTCTCTCACGCCCATAAATCCGAAATTGCATGCCAATTGTTAATAAATATTTATTAAAATGTGTTTTACACACTTTTCATTGTGCATTCATTGGAAATGCAAAGCTGCCTCTGCCTGCCCGAAAGCGCTATAGCGCTTTATACTAACTAAGCGCACATCTTTTTTTTTTGTTTCGTCTGTGCAAAAAACTTAATTCGTTTATTAAGCCTCTGGCATCACGCCAATGTTTTTAGTTTGAGCTTAGAGCGCCGACTTGTCGGTAGAATCCGCGGAATGAGAACGATTCCCCCAAAAGTGCTTCAGTGCGAAAACGAAAGTGCATTCTAGTTGATAAACCATCAGCACTTCCTGAATGCAAATTATATTGCCTTGACTTCTGATTCACTGGCACAGAGTCGGAGTTCCCGTCGTTCAATTGAGTTTTCTGTGCGCGTCTCTCCAGGCTTTATAAGTGATCGTATAAACCACATCAATATCGGCTGTTGTGCACCAGAGTTCTATATAAATACCCAAGGCCTTCGGGCAATTCAGGTTCATTAGTGCAAGTGATATTCCAGAGACAAGATTGTTGTGTGGCTTATAAATAATTGTGTCCTTTTAATATATATTGCATTTGTTCAAGGGAAAGCTGCTGGGTAAGCTTTAAATTATAATAACTAAAAATATGAGGATTGAAATTAATAAATAACAATTATGCTGTAAATTATAACTAACTTGCACATGTGTTAATAATTTGTTACTTATATTTTAGGCAAGAATTACTTCTTTTAGAACTACAAGCATAGGTTAATTCTAAATAGGTTGTAGCTTTTGTTTTTTTGATAATAGATTAATATTATTATTAATTTAGAGGAATAGAGAAATAAAGATTTAAATCAGTGGTCCGCAAGACATTATTCCGCGTGTAAGCAAATTTCTCTGCCTGGTTTTGCCGCTCTGCAGGCTCTGTGTGCACAAAAGAGAACGAAAGAATTAGTGCTGTTAGCTTGTAGCTAAGTCTAGCCTTTTTTCTAGTCAGAGCTATTTTTCATTTCATATTACAGAACATGTTAGCTACTTTTTTGCTCATCTCTAGTCATCATTTTCTTCTTATCACACTCACAAAAGCCATGTTGAGAGGTGACTGTAAACGTGTAGACCATTGATTAAATTCCTGCTATATTTTAATGAATAAATAAAATCTAAATAAATAAATAAATATAATATACAAAATATATAAATAACTTTTTCTAACAAACCTTTAGCTTGTTATTTGCCACATTACAATTTGCGTTAACTAAAATCCCATTCCCTTTCCCATTTAACCTGTAATTGATTATCAAATGGCTTGTCAAACCAAACCAGATGCTAATTATAATGATACCAATTTTTTTAGTGCTATAACTACAGCCATAGCTTTGTTTTTTCAGTAGCTAATTCGAGTTAATTTCAGTTGATTTAATCAATTAAAATAACAAATTCGTGGCCGCTGTTTGCAACGCCTCCAAAACGTGATGCACGTCTCAAGTCGGACGTTTAGCGCACAAAACAAACATTTGTCATTCAATGAGAACACTTTTGACTTCTAGGACGTCATGGAGGCAATAAATATTCTCCGATCGGACGACAGCCATCAATTGTAATTTATCAGAGCGGGAGAATTGCATAAAATATGTTGCCACTTTCAAGCGGAACTTGATTCATCTTCTTGCAGCTTCAATTACGCTTCCTTTCTGTCACTAATTGTGGCATAATTTAATTTTACAAACCCAAAAACTTAAAGAACTCAAAGAAGTTTCGGGTGCCAGCTCCTTTGTGAGCCTTTCTAAGCGAATTATGCTGGGAAAATTCAATTTGCGCCTGACGTTAGGCAACGCCAAATGTTTCGAATGACAAATGTTGCGCATACGCCCCGTTGGCGGTGTGGAAGTGTGGGTGAGAGTCGGCAGGCAATTAAATAAATATTTAAATTGTGTATGATTCAATTAGAGCCGAGTTACCGTGTGAAAGATACTTTTCAATTCCAATCCCAAGACTTGTAATTTATTTTTAATTAGCGAAAATCATTGGGGCAGAAAGCGAGCGTGGGATACGGAATGGGAATGGGAACAGGGATGGATGGGTGTTGGTCTGGGAATGGGAATGGAAGCCAAGCGGCTTATGCCTGTAGCCTCTCTTGATTTGATTACATTTTAAAAAGACAATCGGCTTACGACTAATAAGAGGGAACTCCCTTTATTCCCTAGCAACCAGCGGCTAGCGACGCAATGCAATCATCGACCGATGCGGGCAATGGTGGACCAAGAAAATACACGCCAGCACAGAGCACAGCCCAGCAGCAGCAGCAGTCGGAGATTAGCGAGACCACCTCCTTCACGGTAAGCGCCGGCAACAACCAGCAACAGCAGTCACATCCCCCCGGTGGCGGCGGCGGCAGCAGCAACACCCCCAGCAAGAATCCCTTCAAGCAACAGTTGGACAGCAGCCAGCAGAATGGCAATATGGATCAGGACTGCCCGGGCATCCTGGGCGTCGGCAAGGAGCCGCCGGCACCGCCACCGCCCACATACCAATCACAATCCTTTGCCGGACGCCAGCCACCGCCGCCGGCGGATCAGTACCGGGAGGAGGATCCACGCGCTGCCGGGTCCTGGTCCGCCGCCAAGTCATGGATGGTCAGCTGGCGGGGCTCCAATCGCCTGGTGCTCGTCATTGTTGCCATAGCCCTGCTCCTCGACAACATGCTGCTGACCACAGTCGGTGAGTTCACCTGCGACTTTTATGGCTGCAGAAAAAAAGAAGATATATATAAATGGCGCTGGCATAAATCTTTTTTCCCCTGGAGCCCATTAGCATTTCATGAGCATTTATCTGCTGGTGGGGGGGGAGGTGCCTGGTTATCCTGTAGCTTCAGTCAATCGCCTGGAAATTGTCCATTTCCCAGGAGAATGAGGGGGGCCATAAAATTACCACAGAGCACCACTTAAGCTAATGAACGTTTTCCTGTCAATGCCGCTTGTCAGCTCTTTGTCAGTTCATCAATTTCCCGCTAAGGCAATCTGTGGATTAAAGCCAGGGATTCCTGTGATTCTTACTGGAAGATGCACCCTTAATTTATGTTGAAATTCATACCACAATTAAATCGAATCTCCCCCAACTAATCAATGCTCAAGTGGCCACTCCTGCTTAGTCATTAACAATGACCACTGACCAATGGACCAGACTGAGTTGGGCAGCTCCAAGTGGCCGGCCACGTCGACAGTCAATTAAGTAGACACGCATCGGCTGGCGGCGAGTTGGAGAACCTTCGTCCTGCGTTTGACACTAAAACCCCAACAGGGAGAGAGAGGACACCCAGGGATGGACATTGCCTCTGCTCCGCCGGTGGTTGTGTTCCGGCCAAGTGCTTGTGTCAAGTGTCTGGCCAAACACATGGACATTGAGTGGAAATCCTCCAGCTCTCTTTCACTTTTTGCCTGACAAATACAGCAGAAAGCAACGGAGGAAATCCCCCCAAAAAAATAATATAGAAAAGAGAGAGCGGAACGAGAACTTTCTTTGTGATAAACGTTCATGAATTTAAATCAACAAGTTGGATGAAACGAAAAAAACGGAAATAGCCGAAGCACTCGAGCAACTTGTTGAGAGCACGGAAGTGAAAGTCAAAGGAAATGTGGGGAAACTATTAGCTGCCTAGAAGAAGTTCGGTTTTCTTTTCGTTTCCCTTCTGCTGACAGTCGGATGGATGGCCAAGGAATGGGACTGGGACTAGGGCTGGGGCTTCCCAGGCTTTTAGCGTTTGACTCAAGGCATTTCCACTTAAGTGCTTTCCCGTCTCGCGCGTTTCTCTCTCTCTCTATGGAAGGTGCTGAAGCGAAAATTGCTGCAAATACATTTGATTATTACATTTGATCTCTGACCCCTCAACACCCCCATTTTTTCATATCTCTCCAGCTCTTTTTTCCCTAGCATAATATGCTCATAAATTAGATTTAACCAGGCTCCCCCTGTGGAGATTTATATGGGTCAGGACCTTATCGGCTTGACTCGATGCCAAATTGAATATGCAATAAGCTTTTTGTTGTTTTATTGAAGAAGATTGAATAATAGTAGCTTAAATAGGATTCACATGAATGCAGGGGGGATATAAAAGGGATATTTTACACTGGCATTGCTGCTTGGCTTGCTGGATATGCAAATGGGTTTCCTTATGGTGCCGTAAAGAAATCTTTGGGGGTGCTAAAAAGGGGCAATTGCCTGGGACTTACATCTTAGTAATACTTATTCAATATATATTTGGGGGACAACTGTAAATGTTTGTTTTGTTTGACCCTGGTTTTTATGGCTTTCTTAGTATTTGGTTTTTAAACTTTAACAACAAAAAATAATCATGGAAGAATTTGTAACATTCTGAAGATGTTTCTTACTTAAATTAAAAATATTCTTGGAAGAATTTGTAACACACAATCTGGAGTTGTTTCTGTGAGCTTAAGCCAATATTTATGTTTTAAATATGCTTTAAAATCGTGATTAAGTATTTAATTTAATTAGGAATATTGCCATAGAAATTGCATTAAAAACAGGCTTATGATTTGTATCTTTTGTTAATGAAAAAAGGCAAGCAAAGACAATATAAATATTATCTTTATAAAATAAAGCCTCAAAGGAAAGGAAACTTAATCAATTTTAAGTTTAGGGTTTTCATCTTTTTGGTTTATGAAAAATGGCATGCGCTGTGATTAATTTTATTCGAGATAAATATTACAATAATAAAAAAAACCTCAAAATAAGGAAACCTAATAAATTTTGAGATTTTCTTTGCATTATAAATTAATAAAATAAATGTTTAAATATATCAATCGAACTCAAACTATTTCAAAATATTTTTGTGATCAATTTTGATAAGACTCTCCCTTAGAAATAATTTCAAGTAATGTTAAAATATAAGAAAATATTAAAATCAATTATTTTTAAAAGAGTTTCTTATCCAAAACAATCACTAAAAATATTTAAAGAGAGTTCAAGTTGGATTTTTTTACAAAAATTATCACAAAGTGGTTTGCACAGTTTTTCTAACTAAACCTGAACCGGATAAATAATGACGTTCCTTTACATATGTATCGTTTAAATATTTTAAGTTTAATAAATATTTTTAGATAAATAATAATATCTTTTTAATGTTTTAACTTTAAACCAATCCATCAGATAAATAACAACTTAAATCCTGGGCTCTTTGCCCAAGTGGGACCTATCCTACCTTAGATTCTAAAAATGTCAAAAATTGCTTGATCAACCTTACGGACATCACAATGATTAAGTATGCATAATCCTTTGGATTTTGGAGCTCCCCTACTTTCCCAGCTGCGGCTGCTCCGAGACAGAGGCCACGTCCACGGTCTCCAGCTTCTCCAGACAAGCGCCCGTTGGTCGCCTGGTGGGAGTGGTGGCCAGTGAGCGGGACTTCATTACACCTTCGCCCGCTGCCGCTGAGGGCAGGAGGTGATCCAGATCTTCAGATTTCGATACCAGACCCTCCTTGGAGAGCGAAGCACTGCGTGAGAAGGGAAAGTAGGCATTCAGTTGTCGCTCCAGCACATCCTTGTTGATGCTCGTCTCCCAGATCTGCTTCTGGATGATGCTGCTGTAGCGTGCCTCGAAGCTTTGCTGGTGGCGCAGCAACTCCGCAGCTCCTGCTCGTCCGCCCCTGGGACGCTCGCGTTCCCGTTCCGCTGGCGTGGGCGTGGCCGGCTTAAGGGGACTGCCCAGGGAGTCTTCGTCGGTGGACATGCCACTACTACTAATGGGGGGAGGAGGGGGTCGGCCGGAAAATTAAAATGCGCCGTGGAAAAACTTTGCTCGTTATGAAGGGAAAAATGAAATCCCGGACACCGAGGAATCGAGGAACCTGCCGCGTCCGCTGCAAAAACGCGAATAAGTCACGGCAGGCGGAGTGGCTCGTCTATAAGTCGGGCCGCCGCCGATGCCTGTTATATGTGCAATCCATATCCAGCCACGAGGGCGAATATTGTTGCGCATTTTCTTGCGAAACGAGGAAAAGTCAAACGTCAGGGCGGCCCGAAAGTTTTGCCTCCAAAAAAGTAATTGCTCCCCCTTTTGTCTTTTAGCTTGCCTTGAAGTTGGCAAAGTTTTTCCTCGCGGGTTTTTCTCTGTTTTTTTTTTGTTTTTTCTATTTTTTGTTTAGCCACCCAAGCCAGACCCATTTAGGCAAAGGTCACAACTGTGTGCGGCTTTTTCGGTGTCGTTTTGCTGTCATCCCAGACGCAATGACTCATTGAACTGGCACAGTAAGAAAAATCTAAGAAAACAAGTCTGCCGATCATGAAATACCCGGCTTACAGAAAGCATAGCATATTTTTAGGCGGCTATGTAAAGGAATCTTTTTGGAGAGGAACTAAAATTGGTTTTGTTCTCATAATACTTAAGATATCGATATGATTTTTGGTATGTGGCTAGCTAAAACCTTCAACCTCCAAAAAATCCAATCAGATCTTATATTAAGCTGGCTAAGCCCAAGTTTCTTCAGGTGTACCCAAACCCGAATCCGTATCCTTACCTTACTGTATCGCTGGCTGGCGGTATATTGAAAACGAATCTATGCAGCGACGCGTCAGTCATAAAATAATACGATGACAACGACAACTTGCCACATGTGGCAAAAGGCGGTAGAGTTTAGCTCCGGGTGTTGCTTGCATGACGCTTGATGGATTTCCAGGGAATCTCCCTCGCAACGGCAGTTGACAGTTGTTGTCCCATTACACTGATGGATATGTAATGTCCATAATTACTTTACGACTGTTTACATTCTGGCTGTAGTAGGAGCCATAAATAAGGTAGTAGTAGTTGCCAAGGGAAGAGTTAGAGAAGCTTGAATACTTGAGTTATAATGCCTTATAAATGATACCTTTCTTACTTACATAAATCTCAAGGAACAGTAATTAATGGGAACTCCTTTGAATAACATAATTTTCACTCAAAAACTTCTTGTAAATGTCATAAAATAATTTGTTATTTACTCTTCCTTCTTTATTATTAAAAAAATAACAAATGTGAGTTGCAAAGCCGCAACTTGGCTTCCTTTTGGCATTCTGCGCAAAAATTGCCACATTCATTAAGGCAAAAACTTTAACTTCAACTTTATGCCATTGTTAAACATGCAATATATATCCACAATTACATTGATTACGCTCCTTTCTCTTGGGACCAGCCCCACAAAAAAAAAAGAAAAAAGAAAAAAAGAAAAACCCTAAGAATCGACAGTGAAGTCAGAGGCCCAAAAAATCAAAACAAAAGAAAATGGGCGTGGCGCATGCCGCCGCTGACTTTTCGGGGTAATCCAAAAATAAACCGAAACCACCCAAAATTCCATGCAAAGAAGCAAACAAAAGAAACTTTCAATGGCAACGGAACCAAAACGAAAATCAATAAGACCAAGAAAAGATTGTATGATATTAATAAGTAGAGAATGTAGTCCTCCGAAGCTCAATAAATACCCTTAAGTCCTTAAACTAAAGTGATTCCTGCTAAGTTATTAAAGTTCTCATACAAAAAATGATGTACAAAGTCTCTGAAACATTTCCTCTCTTGTGTGATCTTTGATTAAGCAACTCTTAAGGTTCTTAACTCTCCTGATCATAATTATATTTCTGCAGAGCATCTGAGTTTCGTGTGTTACCAATATTGTTATACATTTATTTTGGTTGTACTTGAATTGTTTTCCTTTTTTCTTGTTTCTTTTTTGGCATGTTAATATGACAGCAAAACAAGTTGGTCTTGACTAATTTTCCCTTTCCTTATTATGTGCTTTATTGTGGCTTGCCACTTCTGTGGTGGCCTTATACATATAGCGCGTGCTGTCTCTCAAGGCGAGCGCGTGTGGCAAACTTATCGCAATTTTTTGCATTTGCTAGGAACACTTTAGCCACAGAATGGTAGTTAATTGGCCAAATTAAGCCCTTTTGGGCCACGTGGAAGTCAGTGAACTTTTGCCATTTTAAGGGAGAGGAGAAGAGTCTAATTTTGAAGTGATCTTTATAATCAGTCTAAAATATTTATATAGTTCAATAAATCGTAGTTGAATTTTAAAAACTAAAAACTAACTATTTAAAAGGTTCAAATTTTCTAAATTTTAAAGAATTTAATGGTTATTACTTATAAATTATATTGATTCCCTAATAAACTCCATCCTCTCAACAGAATATCCTCGTAGATCGGAAAGGTTAACAAATATATACAAATTTAAAAGTACGATAACAAACCCCTTTTTTTTAAATATATAAATATATAATTTTTGCTTAAAAACGAACTTTAAAAGATATCCTTGATATATTGATATTGACCTACAGGAAATATATTTGATATAAACTTACCTTTTGTGCCATTAATAATCGCAGAGTAGTTATAATAATAGAGTTGTAATTAAATAGGTAGAGTTCCTATTTTTAAAGTCCGTCATTTACAAACGTAGAACATAGAATAAACTGTAATAAAACTTTATCCTATTGAATTTTACAAGAGAGATCCCGTATCCCAAGCTCTCTTTCGTTCTCTCTTTCACGTTTTGCCTCCAATGTACAAGCAAAGCATCCCCGACAGCTGATATGTTAAGTTCCGTTTAGTGGCGGACGAGAGAGCTCGTTGTAGCTGCACTCAGAGAAAAAGAGAGAGCTTTTAATGTATTCTCTCCGTTTACAATTGATCGGAATCACAAGAGAACAAAAAATAAACGGTTCTGCTTGAAGAGAGAGTCTGCTCTTTATAATGCTTTCCCTTACAAAATTAATAGAATATTGATAATAATTTTTAAAGGAATAGTTTCCATTCCAATTTATTATATCTCTGAATCAAAATTTATTAACTACAACAGAGAGAGAGAAGGGGGTAATGCAATAACCTCCTAGCTCCAACTACAGCTGACACAGCTCGCTGAAGCTGGTGCTCAAGGCATCCTCGCTAGCTCCTCCAATGCCACTTCCCTCCGCGGAGCCCGCTCCCAGTAGCCCCTTCTTGGGCAGACTGGGCATAAAGATGTGCAGCTGCTTTCTGCTGTCCGAAGCTGCGGACGCCATTCCACGACTGCTGAGCGGCGGCGTGCGTGCCTCCTCCGACAGCGGCGATGGAGTGGCTCCACTGTACAGACGGGCCGAGGCCAGCTGACCCGCCAATCTGCGCGTGGTGTTGGCACTGCTGCTCAGGGCGCAGAGATCGATGTTGCGGGCGGGCCTATTGAGTCGCACGGGCACGCCCTCCTTGTTAAAGATAATGGTGATGGGCTTGGCATTCGAGGCGGACGAGGAGGATGTGTTGGTGACCAGCTGAGCGGTGGAAGCCTGCTGCTGCTGCTGCTGCGGCTTGGCACTGGGCTTCCTGGCCAGCGATCGCTGGTGATTCGCAGCCGCCGTGGCCACTCGCTTAAGACTCATGGTACGATGGTGGCTGCGCTGGATCCTCTGAGCGGATCTGGCCAACTGGGCACTACTGGTCGCAGGCGGCGTAGGCACCGGAGCCTTGACAATGTCCGTGCGCCCGGCCAAGTCCAGCCAGTGCAGGACTCTCTCGGCCAGTCGCTCCTCGGGATTGTTAGAGGTTGGGGTAATGGCGCTGCCCGCATCCTGCAGGGAACTGCGCCGCGACTGATGCTCTCCCAGGTGCTGGTCCAGGTGGTAGGTGCGCCCGCGACTCAGTAGCCAGGCTCGCCTCTTCGACTGGCGACTGCTTTGACGCTGCTCCCGACTGCTTCCTGTCGCAGGGAATTGTCCTGGGCGCCCACTCATCGTGGGCAGGGATTGTTGCTGTTGCAACGTCAGCTTGGTGGCGTCCAGGAGCAGGTACTCGTCCAGGTACTCGACACTGTTGTCCTCTGTGGATTGCTCGAAGATTTCGCAGGATTGCGTCTGCTGGTAGTTACCTGTAGGGAAAGCAGGAGCTGAGGTATATTAGTTGGACAGGGAAAGTAATGATCATTTCAACATTATATGATATAATATAGTGGTAAAATGAGGATATAATAAACTTAAAGGTACAGAGATCATGTATTATAAAATATATATTTTATTTCTATCCCTATACCAAATTTCAACTCATTCGGATAAGTCCTAAGATCACAAAAGCTATTTTATTTGCTCCCTAGAACACGTCCTTTTCGTAAAAGAAGGCTATGTTTTTTGCAAACTGAGAGAGGCTTTCATACTTAATTTATATCTTAAAGATACACCCTCTAAACTCACCTCTCAGCCTTGTCTTCTGTCGCTTCCACCGCTGCCTCTGTCGCGGCTCGTAGTCGAGAATGAAGTGTCGCCTCCCGATCGCCTCCTGCCACACGGAGCGCACAAACAGCGGCCTGCTGGCCGACTCCCAAATGGGTCGCATCTCCTCAGCCTTCTCCGTCCTCTTCTCCTCCTCCTCTATTGGCTAATTAAATCCTGTGCATATTAATGGCTTAGATAAACAAAAGGCTTAGTCTAGAGCTCTTTCAGTTCCTGGTTACTGCTGAGTTGTCCTCTTCCTCGTCGGAAGTGAATGACTATGACTGGTTGCTTCGCCAGTTGCTGCCTCACTGCCTTGTCGCGTCTGTTTGGCTTGACGACGCCACCAATGCCGCCGCCGCCGCCGTCGCCGCCAACGCCACTGTCGCCCGGCATGTCGGATCGATGTATTTCGGGTGACCTGCGGACGCCACAGGGCTGCAGCATAAACAACAAATTTGTCACTAGAGGTGGAGTTAAGGCTTAACTTACTAAAATAGATATGAACTAATTGGCTTGCTTTTTTATATTAAAATATTTAAGTTCCTAAAGTATGTCCTAAGTTTAATATATACTTATGAAAGGAACATCTCCCTATATATCTGAAACTTTGGTTTAAGCTTCCAGAACTTCCCGAAAAAGAATATAAGCAGCCTTTTTGTCAACTAAAACTATTGAAGTTCCTGAACTGTATTTTAAGCTAGGGGGATATCAATGATTACCCTTGATAATATAGGGGGATGGAGTCAAAAATCATAAAAAACGGGATATATGGAAGGCCCCAAAGTACATATCTATAAATTGAACATATCTTTATGTATCTGAAACTTTGGTTTAAGCTTTCTGAACTTCCTGAAAGAGATATAAACCGCATTTCATTTTTTTTTTTGTACTATATTGGGGCTGCCAATGATTACCCTTGATTATACAGGGGGTGATGTGATTACCTAGGGACTAAGCATATACTTATAAAAGGTACACCTCCTTATGTATCTGAAACTTTGGTTTAAACTTCAACTAAGGTGCGATGTGTTCATGATGACTCTTGATTATATAGGGGGATATGGTAAATAAACATCAAAAAAGAGATTAAGTAGTAACTGGACAGCCTCTAAGCTTAATATCCGGATTATTTTTAAGATAACCCTTACTAAAATACTTGTATTATTATTTTTAGAACAAATTCCCCATTGAAAACCCTTAAAAATATCATCTTATAGTGTTCCCTAAACCTTAGCCCTCACTCATACTTTTACATGTAAAAGGAACATATCTTCAAGTATCTGATACCTTGGTTTTAACATCAATGAAGCTGTTCTTCTGGATTACTTTAAAGATAACCCCTACTAAATATATCTATTATTATTTTAAGAACTATTTCCCCTATCAAAATCCTTCAAAATATAATCTTAAAGTAATCCTTATGCCGCAGCCCTGACTCCCCATGGCAGTCCCAGTTTGTTTGTCTAGGCTGCCCCCGAGTCGCCTTCCTTTTGGCATTGCGGTTTAAGTGTCTTCGACACGCGAAATGCAACCGAGGCGACCGAGTGACTTCCGCTCAACCACTCCACCCCAGGACCAGGCCATCGATACCATGGCTCCTCCTGCACTCCCTCCACTCCCTCATTGGCTGCACGTGCTTTTACGGAATTATCTTTTTATGTCAAAGGCTCGCCGAGAGACAGTTTAATGAGTTAGTTGTTGGGGGGCCCGTGGAAATTACTTAGCAACATTTCTCGGGGCCATTAAATTCGTGGCCTAATCGCCGCGCTCTGTTGCATACTTGCCAAGTGGTTAACCCCAATTAGGTAGATGTGGCGAAATTTGCATACATTTCCGCCTTGCATGTCATTATCGTGAAGAGAGTCGGCCATCAAATGGCATGTTGGATGACACATGGCCGACATATGTGACAGGCAAGCTAGGTTTGGGGTCAGGTGAGACTTCCACTTTCGCTGAACTTTGGCCCAAGGCACCTGGCGGTACGAGAGAGAACTTCAACTTTGACTATCTAAGCCAGCCATTAAAGGCCGAGTGGAGGAGCCCCACATGTATCTAGAACATGTGTTATGGCTAAGTGGGGGCCTGGTCTGGGCTGTCAGGCCCAAAACCACGAATAGCTGGGGTCCAGGGGCAAACAAATTACCCACGAACAATACTTCAAAACTCCGGCACTCAACTCGGGCAACTCAATTGAAAGTCCCACTCCCCAGCTGCAACCCCTCCCTGACCTGGCCACCACTTTGGCAGGAAATGCAATTACCCTGGACTCCCGCCAGGGTCCGCCGGAGTCTCGAGTTCTCCTCCGGGTGTTGATAATAAATATAAACAGAGTCGAAGCATGCAATAAACAAATTGAATTTGCAGGCAAGGAGGGGTGGCAGCCGGAAATGGGTGCCCTATGCCAGGCGCAGACATGGCGTCCACGTTTTCCTGGATACTCAATTAAATGCATCGTTGTAAACGTGGCGTATGCGCAATTTTAAGAGCCTCCTCCTCCTAGTTTTTTTCCTCTGCTGCAAGTTGCAACTCAATTAGGCCGGGGCAATCTCTGCCAGCAGCAAGGCAATTACAAGAACTTTTCCGGGTCCCAACGGGAAAACGCAATTACCAAGCGGCGGCCTGGTGAAAATTTCCCTTAAAGCACACACACAGCCAGAACCTGGAGCGTTTAGGTTAATTGTCAGCAAATTTCTTTATGTTGCAATCAAATTATGAGGCTGCTTTTCCTCCTTCCTCCTCCTTTCTCCTCGCAGTGCCCATCATACCCGAGTTCCTGTACGACATTCGACATCCGGACGCGCCGCTTGACAGCTTCCCGCGGACACCGCTCACCACCAACACGCCGTCGGCGCCAACGCCATGTCCTTGCAACAAGGATGGCAGCGAAGCGGCACCACTGGAGATCTCCACGCTGAGTCCGGAGGGTAAGTAATTGGTCTAAGCCTAGGAGGCTGTCACTTAAACCTTGCTTGAACCCTAGAAAACGAGACCTACTACCGCGAGCTGGAGGAGCGGCACAACGAGCTGGTGGGTGAGACCGTCGAGGTTGGCCTGCTTTTCGCCTCCAAGGCCTTTGTCCAGCTGCTGGTTAATCCGATTGTGGGTCCCCTGACGCATCGGTAAGACATCCTTAAGCTTATTAACTCTGAAATATATAACATTTCAACCTTAATTAAGGTTACTTCTTTAAATATTTAAAGGGGCATAAATTCTAACTTTTAATAATAATAATTTATCATATTTATTATATCAGTTTATATATATTCCTTCCCTTTACAGCATTGGCTATAGCATCCCCATGTTTGCTGGCTTCGTGATCATGTTCCTGTCGACAATCAGTAAGTTCACAGACCTCACAAATCCCTGCCAGAATTTAGCAAAGATCTCTTCCCTCCTTTCCAGTCTTCGCTTTTGGCCGCTCTTACCTGGTTCTCTTCATAGCCCGGGCCCTGCAGGGCATTGGTTCATCCTGCTCTTCGGTTTCCGGCATGGGCATGCTGGCGGATCGCTTTACGGACGACAAGGAGCGTGGCAATGCCATGGGCATAGCTCTGGGTGGCCTGGCTCTGGGCGTGCTTATAGGTCCTCCTTTCGGTGGGGTGATGTATGAGTTTGTGGGCAAGTCTGCTCCTTTTCTGATACTGGCAGCTCTGGCCTTGGGCGATGGCCTTCTCCAGCTGTTCATGCTGCAGCCTTCCATCCAGAAGGCGGAGTCAGAGCCACCCTCGCTGAAGAGCCTGATCAGTGATCCGTATATCCTGATCGCTGCGGGTGCCATTACCTTCGCGAATATGGGCATTGCCATGCTGGAACCCTCGCTGCCGCTGTGGATGGTGGATAATATGGGCGCCACGAGATGGGAGCAGGGCGTGGCCTTTCTGCCGGCTTCCATAAGTTACCTGATTGGCACGAATCTCTTTGGACCGCTGGGACACAAGATAGGACGCTGGTTTGCCGCCTGCCTGGGCTTGGTTATCATCGGAGGGTGCTTGATCTTTGTAAGTTTTTATTTTAAAGATATTTTTTAACTTTAAGCAGGAATTAAAATACATAAAATATCCCAAGAAACTCCTGAAGTATTTGAGTTTTAACTAGAACCTCCCTTTCTCCTTCACAGATCCCCATGGCCACCTCCATCACGCATCTGATTATCCCCAACGCTGGCCTGGGCTTTGCCATAGGCATGGTGGACTCTTCGATGATGCCGGAGCTGGGCTATTTGGTGGACATCCGTCACTCGGCCGTCTATGGCAGTGTGTATGCCCTGGGCGATGTGGCCTTCTGCATGGGCTTTGCCGTGGGTCCTGCGCTGTCGGGATCCCTAGTGAAGAGCATTGGCTTCGAGTGGATGCTGTTCGGGATTGCCATTCTCTGCTTCATGTATGCCCCGCTGCTGACCCTGCTCAAGAATCCGCCGACGAGTGACGAGAAGAAGGTACGTATGGCCAGAGAGGCGGCCGAAGCGGAGGCTGCCGCTGCCGCAGCCGCTGCTGCTGCAGGGGAATCCCCAGAGGGAGCGGCAATACCCCAGCTGACGGCTTCCTGTCCGGCCATCATGCATGGCACATCTGCGGCGGCCGGCAGGACGAACGAGGGCTTCGAGAGCGAGAGGCTCTAGTCCCGGGCTTAGAATTTATTTCCCTCATTTTCCCTTAGTTGCTGATCTTGATTATTATTATTATTATTAATATTATTATTATTATTATTAGTCATTACATATTACCATTGTTTCTAGTGTTAAGTTCTGCTTAATTTGTTTGTAATAAAATTTATAATTTTTATTTAAAGCGCTGCCTGAGTTTCATTGAGCATGTCATTCGAGTTGATTACCTTTTATATAGTATAATACTAACCCATATCCTTAATGTCTTCCTTGCAGTCCCTGATCTATGGACGTGATCGGGCCCAGGTACGTTATGTCACCTATCAGAACTACGACGAGGATGAGTAAGCAAACGATTTAACTTCAAACGCAATGTCGCCAATTGAGCGGCCAAAAATCCAAAAAAAAGAAAAGTGTAATGAAAAAAAAGAAAGAAAAAAAAACTAAACCAAAAACAACGACGAAGGAAAAGGCAGAAAGTAAACGTAAACACAACCAACAATATCAGTAATATCATATGAATCTCAATCTCCAAGTGAAATCGTTATTCTTGTTTAATGTTACGCTATAACTATAGTGTCTATATACCTATTTACCATTGATCATATCAAGAAATCACCTCCAACCCCCCACAGAAAGTCTAGCACACGTTACAATCAAGCACCGAGAGATAGAGAAGAGAAAACTATAAAGTATAGAAAACTGAGTGAAAATAGGACTCCTTGAGGAGTAAAAGGTTCGAAGTGAAGGGTAAATCTCTAGTTTTGAGTAAGAAGAACAGGAACAGGATCCCCCATAGAACCCTACTAATTACTGGAGGCAATTTAGAGGCCAATCAGAGTTGGAAATTAAGTTTATTTTCGGAAAAAGAAAGTACAGTTGCCACCAAAGCGAATGTGGCTGCGTGAAGGAGATCCTTAGAAAATAGAATGAGCTTTGAACTTTTTTTATTTTATGAAGAAAGTACAGTTGCCACAAACTATTTTTATTAAATGGAGAAGAAAGTACAGCTCGCTAGAAGAAAGAGAGTTAGCTTTGAAGCTTTATTTTTATTTTATAAAGAAGAAAGTACAGTTGCCACAAAAGAAGTTGTAGCACTGTGTGAAGGAGGTCACTAAGAGATGGATCAATGGAGCTTTGGAGCCTTTTTATTTTATAAAAAAAGTACAGTTGCGACAACAGTGGAAGGAGCTCCCTAAGAGAAAGAGAGATATTTTAAGCTTTTTTTATTTTATGTAGAAGAAAGGACAGTGTGCCACAACAGCGGAAGGAGATCACAAAGAAATAGAGAACACTTTCAAGCTTTATTTTTTGAAGAAGAAAGTACAGTTGCTACAACAGCGAAGAAGTTCACTAATAGATGAAGAACTTTTTTTTATTTTATGTAGAAGAAAGTACAGTTGCCACAACAGCGCACGCAATTGTGTGAAGGAGCTCACTAGGAGAAAGAGAGAGCTTTTGAGAGATTTTCCCAGGAAAAACTCTACTCCCAGCAGGGGAAGGTTTAATTTTTGAGCCAAGATGCAGGCGCCTGCAATTGCAATGATTTAATGGATGTTATTACCAAGGAGCGGACTTTTAGAGTCTAAGCATTATCACTTTTTACATAATTTGAGCTATTTCATTGGTTTACAATTTAGAAAACAAAGATTTGCACAACTTTCCTGTTTGGTGGAAGCTAAGAAAATGCCTGGATGATTTCGGAGACAGGCCAACTCTTTATTTTAGAGCTGATCTGTTCCCGAAACCAACTAGGCAACCCTCTACACTTTCACTCCTTAAATCCGCCTCATTCGCTGTCTGTCCGAACACAAGTTGATATTCACTTGACAGGCATCCTGTCGACGTAAATCCGCTTCCCTTGCCGAGGATTCCTGCACCCGAATGTGGTTCATGGTGAAGTCTAGCTGTCTCTCCGCCTGTCCCGAGGTAGTTATCCTTATGGGCATATTATTCAGACGCGTCAGAATGGGTGGCCTGCCATTCAGCTGCTTGGACTCATTCATGGGCAGCACCGAGGAGATCTTTGTCATATACGCTCCGCTGGACTTCACAGTGACATGGACATGGCCATTGGAAGAGCAGGAACTCCGGCGATCTAGATTTTTGGGGGTTGTGGGGGTCTCACTGCGGATGAGACTTTGAGAGGGCTTTGAGCGGTTTAAGATGGGATTAGGATGGGTATTTTGATCGGGAGAAGGTGAACGGCATTTGGGACTACAAGGACTGGAAGATGGCTTCCGCGAAGGCCTGGGAGATGGATTCCGCGAAGGTCTGGGGGATGGATTCCGGGAAGGCCTAGGGGAAGTGTTCCGTGAAGACCTGGCGGATGGATTCCGTAAAGAAATGGGCTTCTCTGTAGGCGCACTGGTGGAGGCACAGACCGTTGGCATTTCCTGGACAACTGGAACAGCTTGTATTACCTTCAGACTTCTCCTTGGGTTGGTCTCCCTCTGAAGCCGCCTGGAAGAGAGATCACAAAAGGCCATGCCAGGCAGGCGATCATCGGAGCCCACGGTATAAAGATGTGAGGTCATAGGCACCTCCGGCAAAGGCGTGGACATGGGCTCCTCCGGCTGAGGCTGGGACACGGCCCGCACGTGCTCCAGTTGATCTCGCTGCAGCTGCTCTTGGAGGACACACAATCGGTGGAAGTCCCTGAGCCCATATCTCTCACGCTCCAGTTCCCACAGACGATGCCGCTCGCGCACCGCCTCCAGTTTCTGGAGATGCTCCAGATCCCGCTGCCGCTCCTGCTGGCGAAGAAGCTCGCGCTCACGCTCCCGCTGACGGGCACGTTGACGCTCCTCCTGGAGCTCCCTTTCCCGCTCCAGCTCTAGCTCCTTTCGCATCTGACGATTGCGCTCCCTGGCCAGCTCCCGCTGCCGCTGCTGGAGCTCCCATTCCGGACTCGTGCGCGGCTTCGTTTCGGTCACATTGAACTTGGACAGACGCTTGTCTATGCCGAAAGGTAATCCCAAACTGGCATCCGATCTCCGAGTAGTTTTCTGCGACTCCGGCCTAACCGTATCCTTGTTGTTGAGCAGCGAGGCATCCGCCTCGATCCGGATACTCACATTGTTGTCCGGCTCCGATTCGGTGTCCAGGCTGCTGCAGATATTGATGTTGATCTCACAGCCACTGCTGGTGTCTCTCTTGGCTCTTGGCAGCTCATCATTGGAGCTGAGGGTGAAGGTGGTGTCGGAAATTCTCTGGTGGCCACCAGCGGTGGCTCTCATGGAACTGCTGCTGGCACTGCCCAAGGTGCTGATGCTCTGACCACCTCTCAGGGTCAGATACTCGCCACTCTGGCAGCAGGTCCTCAGGAGCGGACTATCTGTGACACCGGAGGGGCATCTGAGCTGCGGGGAAACTGGAACACTGGGCTGCCTGGCCACCGGCGTCCTCAGGGGAGGCGTAAGCACCGACTGGAACTCCTGCAGGAAGCGAGGTCGGCTTCGATTCAGAGGCGACAACTCGGCATTCCTGTCGAACTTGGGATTCACGTAGAAGGTCTGGACGGAGGGCGGCGGTGGCGTCGGCCTTTGGTAGTCCTGCGGCAGATAGCATGGCTTGTCGGCGTATCGAAAGTTGTAGGATTGAATTTTGAAGGGATCTCCACGAAAGACATCACATGCCTGTCGGCGCGTTGGATCTGTCACATAGGAAGAAGTTCTGGGATCTGACACATTCTATACCCTGGACACTTACACCTAAGACGATTCATTTGCAGCGGAGAATTTTGGTATTTCCAAGAGATTTATTTTTTGTTTTTTTTTTATTTCGAAAATATATTTAAACAAAAACCAAAAGGGAATTTTAATTCAGTGAGATCTAGAACCGAAAATCCAGGCAACTTTGGTTTACTTTTCGGGTTCAGTGTCCGCTCCTGATTGACATCCATTAAAACCTTCTGGCAATACGGCGCAGCAATTGGTCCAGGATTAGGTGGACACCCAGTCCCCGGCCTTCCTTAATTAACTCAATTTCATATTTCAAGTTGTTAAAGTTAAAGAGTTACTTATTATAGTACTAATATTTAATCGAAAGTAACCTTGTAACACACACAAGTTATCTGACAAATTAAGGGAATTAAAGATAAGATATTTGTGGTGCCAAGTGCACTCGGAATAGGATTGAAAACCTTTCCATAGAACTTCACATATGTACATGTTTACGCAGGCAAAGTTTGTGGTGAGTTTTAATCAGTTAAGTATTTTATTTTTAATATTATAAAGTGGAGAATGAAATCGCTAAGGTGAGGGATTCATTAATTTTTAAATACTTGCTTATAGAACTTCTAACTTTCATAACTTCTCACCCAAACTTCAGGCTTTGCCCTCATAAGTACTACCGATTTCGTTCTCCGACTTCTCAAGATCACATTGGATCATTAGGGGATACTTCCGCTAGACCCTTGAATGGCTGCAAGGGTTCAAAAGCGTTGGGTTCGCATAAGATCCTGTAAAATCCCATTTATTTAAAAGAAAATTAAGCCTTTAATTGGGCCTGTGATAACCAAACTTTGTCCGCGTAATCTTAAAACTATATACTAATAACTTATAAAGGAAAATAACTCTGTAATGGCCGGTACTCTGGGCACAGCAAACAAAGACAAGAAGGCCAACAAAATGTAGTTAATCGCAGGTATACAATGAGGTTATATTGACAAAACTGTACATATGCATAGCTGAAATACTTGCTGATTATCATCGTTGTTCCAAATGTTGTGAAACTTGAAACTAATATATATTATAATTATAAATAATAGCTGTATCTTAGATCCATTCACAAGGCACACAAGAGATTCTACGTTGTGTTTGTGTTATGACTTTCCACGCTTTGAAGAATTGCCGAATTCAATCATGCCACACGCGTTTTACAAATACATATAACTACATATATACTATATATATACCTTATATCCTATGTAGTTCGAAAAGAAGACGTTGTACAGGGTATGCAACTCGAAGCAGATATTTAGCAGAGGAAAAAAATGGTTTTGTTCGGTTTTCAATCAACTCGTTGTGTAAGTTTATGCTTCGGCCCCCCTTCTGGGGGCTCAGCATCCAATATAAACGTGTGAATTAGACAATATAGCTTCTAACTGAATAATAGTGCAGCATATATTCAATAACTAAGCCATTAAACTACCCAAAAATTACTCGTTATATTGTTGCCTAACTATGTTCAAATGTTGCATAAGTGTTATCTACTAAAAAAAAAAATAAAGCTGGTATGGGGTCAAACAAACAACAAACAATGCTACTCAAAGCAACTAACCAAAGCGTTTTGTGCACAGTATTCACAATACATATATCCTTAGATGTGTTAAATGTATCTATAACCCGTAACTTACTGTATGTATTTGCTAACTAAGCTAACTAAGATAACCGCACACACATACTATCTCTCTCTTTAAAAAAGTTCGTATTCGAATGACCGCAAGGAAAAACCGCATATAGTTTAGCGCGAGCATATTAGTCACACAGTATTTAATATATGTATGAAAAGCAGGGCATTATATAGCATATTCTATCTAGCATTACTAACTAAATGTATTATAGTCCTTTAACGATTATCACATCTCTAATCACTCAGACCTTGAAAACTACATAGCCATACATCCGTATGTGTACTCATGCCATGCCATGTTTATAGGGTGAGAACCGGGAGAAACCAGAGGAAAAGGAACACAAAACAAACACACATATAACCTATACTATTTATAAATACGACGAATTGGTGACCAAGTAGAAAAGATATACTAAATAATATAATGGATATGCCAAAATACACACACTCTATCTATATAACCTACACATAAAATATGATTATTTCCTAGAGATACATATATATATAAAGATATATAACTAAGCTAACTAAGCTGAAACCAAACGAAATTGCGTTGAGTTTAATATACTCGCCCATCATATACCGAATTGGAAACAATGCGAATGCAAAATACAATATGTAACTGAAGTTGTTGGTGAATAAACAAGCTACAAAACATGTCTAGATGTTTTATTAATGATCAAGGGGGGAAGAAAACTACTAAGATGAGTAACAAGCATACACTTGAATTGTCATATGCAAGAAATTTTTATGGTTTCTGAGAAAAATCGCTTTCTCTCCGCTCTCTGAAAGTTGAGAGCGTAAAAATCTAAAATTAGAATGCGCTTGCATGTGTGCGTAAAGATGGAGAAAGCCTGGGAATACGTGTACACACATACAGTAGTCAGATGCCGCTGGAGAGCAAGCTACAGGAGAGCAACCAGCTCCAGAGCACACTCTCTCTGACTCTCTGGCAAGAAAACCTGGGACCCAGCGCTGGCTACAGCAAGAAAACTGCGTGTTTAGTAAATAAACCGTATTTGAAGCTACAATTAAAACTTTATTGAGTTTTTATATAATTATATACAATAAATTCCAGGGAGTAAAGTTCTCAACATAATAATCAAAGTGACAAGCAAAAGGCGCTTGAATATAATTCGAATTAAAATTGTCTTATATATTTGAAATTTGCTATGTGTGTCTGAGTCTCAGTATTTACATTTTGGATTAAATTGTACAATGTAGGGTCATTAACTTTTAGAAAGCCAAAAATATATATATATATAATCATGAGGGGGGCGAAAGGTCAAGAACGCTTTGAACTTAAAAACTAATTCATGTGTGACTAAAATAGCTGCCACTGAAGGAGTGCCCTAAGAGGCTGCTGCATTGGACTCTTCTAGCTGGGCTGATGTATCGTTCTTCTCCTTGGCAAATGTGATTATCTGATTCAGGCTCTCGCCCAGCTCCTCCATCACCTCACGCTCGGTGTCCTCCACGGGCATGCCCTGCTTCTCGTGCATGACTATCCGCGATATCATGCACATGATGGTGGCCTCAATGACATCGTCCGTCAAATACATATTGGAGCGATGCTCATGCGCGTGCTTGTCATGACCCTCGGGGGCCTTTCGTGTAGTCTTGGCCCCCAGCAGGCCGTCCAATGAGTCCATGTCCACATCCGGACGGTCTTCCATGTTGCGACAGCCTTTAAATGGAGAAATGGGATTAGTTTTTGTAAAATTTTCAGTTAAAGCTTTCCCGTACTTACCCACGCATTTGCATATGCTGGTGCAGGGAATCTTGGCCTCATAGCACTCGCAGTAGTTCTTGAGGCAGCCCGATCTCTTGCAGTTGCACCCCTTGTTATGCAGACGCATGTCACCCGAATTGGGAGCCGTTATCTTGGGCCTATTCAAAGACAAACCCAGGTTAAACTTCATGTTTATTAAATCGTCATTAAAAACCTACTTGAAGGCGCTTGGATTGCGATCGAGGCAGCTGCGTATGGCTCGCTCTCGCTCCACCTCGTAGTCCAGATTGTTGAAGCAATCCTTGCAGGTGCAGCCCTGACAGAACTCCCCGTTGGCAAAGCAATCGCAGTAGAGCTTCAGGCACTGCGACTTGCTGCAGTTACAGTGCTTGCGACGCGACGTCATGTCGGCCAGGGCCTCAGCGGCAGCGGCTGCTGCCCCCGTCGACGGTGGCTTCAGGACTTCAAAGAGCAGCGGCTTGCCAGAAGACGCTGCTGCCTTTGTGACCTGACCCGACGTCGGCTGTGTGGGCAGCGTGGGCAGCGTCGTTGCCGCAGCCTTGCCCGCCGATTGCCCCGACTGCATTTGCTGCTGGCGAATCCTCTGCTTGGCCTGCGCCTGCAGCTGCAAGTGCTTCTGCTGCTGCTGCGGCGTCATCTGCTTGAATCTCGCCTGCTGCGAGGCAATGGACAGCGGTCGCCGCAGCTTGTTGTCCACATAGCCAGTGTATCCACGCCGCATGGAGCTGGTCGATGACTGGGGAATGCCCGAGTTGCAGATCATGTACTTGACGCCATTGGGCGTGGTCTTTACGTAATTGAAGATCGCCTTTGGCGCACCGGGACTGCCGCTGCTGTCCACGCGCGCTTGCTGCTGGGAGCTGCCGCTGCCCTGCTGCATGGTGATGACGAAGCGCGGCTTCTTGGCCTCCGGCCCGGCATCGCTGCTGTCGCTGGCATCGCTGCTGGCGGCGGCCAGCTGCTTTAGCTGCAGATTGAGATCGGTTAGCCTGTGCTTGCGTGGCAGCTCCTGTTGGCTGCCGCTGGCACCGCCGCCGCCGCTGCTGCTGGTGCTGGCCCCGCTGGCCGACTTGGTGGCGTTGTTGGTGCCGGCGCCCAGCGCACGCTGCAAGGAAGGAGGATAATAGAGTTAGCAAGCTGAGGGACATCTTATAGTGTAAAATAAGCACCTTAGAGACCAACGTCTGCATGGAGGGCAAAGGCACAATGCTGCCCATGGTCCGCATTACAATCTTGGAGTTGGAGTTGCTGTTCACGGCTAGGTTTGCCTTTGATGAAGCTGCTGTGGCTGCTGAGGCCGCCGCCGCTGCCGCTGCGGATGTGGAGGGTGCTGGAGAACGTAAGACTGTTATCTTCTGGCCTGGCATGGCTCTGGGCACAGAACCAGCAGCCGTAGTTGCTGCTGCACTCGTCGTGGTGGCACTCGTTGCCGCTGCACTGGTTCCAGCTCCTCCCTTGGTCAGCACGCGGACATATTGCACTCCTCCCTTGCCGGACAGCTGTACGGCATGCAGTCCGCTCGTGGATGAGCCGCCGCCGCCCGTGTTGGTGGTTATGGAGCTAGTGGCTCCTGGTTTCGGTGAGAGCTTGATGATATTCTTGCTGGGCACCAAGATCTGCTTGCCGCCACTCTGCACCAACATCTTGCCAGGCAGCCCAGCACTGGTGGCACTCGGAACGGAGCTCGGCGTGACTGCGACTTGCTTCCCTGGAGCTGGAGGGGCTGCTGTTTTGACCACCACCTGGCCAACAGATTTGCCAAGCACCACGTTGCCCTTGGTGGGTGAAATGGTAGCTGTTGTGGGTGCAGTGGATCCTCCACCCGCTCCACTGGCTTGTGGCTTGGCGTTCAGGAGCAGCGACGAACCCGTTGGATTGATCTTAATGATCTTGCCGTCGGCTGTGCGCACCATATGGAATTTGGTGGTTGCTGTCGTCGTGGCAGTCCCTGTGGGCGAGGTGACTGGGGATGTGGGCTTGCCTCCTGCCCCACCGCCGCCTCCGACCAGCGGTGTGATGCCTTTGATGGTGATGGGCACGGAGCTAGGAGTGGCACCTGCTTTGACTGGGACCGCAGCCTTGACCAGGCCAGAGCCCGCTATGGTCACGCCCTTGGAGAGCACCGCCTTCTGGATACTTGGCGGGGCAACAAGGCGGCGTATGCCTCCAGTGGAGGTTGCAGCCACAGCGGTGCCCTTGGCTGCTGCAGTGGTGGTTGCGGGTGTGGACTTCTGGACGTAGAGTATCCGGCCATCGGGTGTCTTGATCTGTGTCAGGTTGTTCAGCGTCTTGGTCACGCCGCCGGACGGGGTGGCGGTAAGAATGGTATTGCCAATCTTGAGGGTGGTGCTGCTGCTCCCGCTGCCGCTGCTGCTGCTGCTGGTGATTGGTTTCAGTTTGTTGAGGATCTTCACGTCCGTTATTTGCGGCTTGACGGGTGCCGTGGAGGAGGAACTTGCTCCTCCCAGGCCGGTCAGACCCGTCCCCGAGGTCACCACCTTGATGGCATGCGACTTGAGGACGGTGGTTACCCCGGATGTGGCCAGCCGTTTGTTTTCCACAATGTGAATGGCGGATTTCTTGAACTGCGGCGTGTGGAGCGAGTCGTCGGCCGACTCCTGCCCTGCGGCATCCTCGTCCTCCGAGTCCAGGGCATCGATATCCATGTGCTCCTCTGGGCTTTTATCCGCCGTTGGATCCAACAAGTCCTCGAAACTCAATTCGGGCAAGGGGGTGCTGTCGTCCAGGGAATCTGTGGGGAAGAATAGAACCATTAGTTACACATTGCGAGAGGCTTCATCGATGGATGGGGAATACCCGCGGCGTAGTCAAGGCGGTAGATGCTCATATTAACTAATTTTCAAAATGATAATTTCAAAATACTCTTTATCATCAGCTGCGGTTGCAACGTTTCTTTCCAACACCGAAAATCGGTGCGTTTAGGGTTTCAAATATCGATTGCCGATAACCGATAAGCCACGTGGGGAAAAGTACTCGATGCCACGTGCGATAAGTATACCAAGCAAGGCGCCATTTTTAAAAAAGGGTCTTATCGAGGGAATGCTGCCTAAATCTTAATTAATGAACTTTCCGAGTTTTCTAACTTAAAAAACACATAAAATATTAACTTCTCATTCCCTTTCGTTTCTTTCTTTTTATTATTTTCCTCGACTGGGCCTGTTTACTGCGGTTGAAGCGCCAAACAACTTATACAATATGCATAAAAATCGCTTAAGAATATGATTCTATTTAATGACTGACAGCTTTCCGATGCGATGCAGGGCTCTACTTCTTGGCCTCCATCTTCTTCTCGCGCGCCTTCTTGCCCTCCGTCAGCTCGGAGCGCTGCGTCTCAGTCAGGCCGGCCATGGTCTTGGTGACAACGCCGGTGCCCAGGGTCAGGTTGCCGTCGCGCAGCGTGAACCGCTGGCCCTGCTCCAGCACCATGGGTCGGATGAGGCGCAGGATCAGCTTGGTGTCCTCGCCGGGCATGACCATCTCCTTGTCGGGGATCTGCACCTGGACGGCGCAATCCCAGGTCCGGGAGAACATCTGCAGCTGGATGAAGGACATGAAGGGCTTGGTGCGGCCGCCCTCCTCCTTGGACAGGATGTAGACTTGGGCCTCCAGCTGATCCAGAGCCTTGACGCTGCCCGGCTTGCACATGACCATGCCGCGCTTGATATCATCGCGCTTAACGCCGCGCACCAGGGCGCCCAGCTGATCGCCGGCCTGCGCCTCCTCCAGGATCTGGTGGAACATCTCCACGCCCGTCACCGTCGACTTGAGCACCTTGTTGTAGCCCACGAACTCGCATTCCATGCCCTTCTTCACCACGCCGCGCTCCAGGCGACCAGTGACCACGGTGCCGCGTCCGGGAATCGAGTACACATTCTCCACGGGCAGCAGGAACGGCTTGTCCAGCTCACGCACCGGCGTGGGAATGAAGCTATCGACCTCCTGCAGCAGCTTCAGGATCGCTTCCTTGCCGATCTCGGAGCTCTTGTCCTCCAGGGCGCACAGCGCCGAACCCTTCACCACCGGGATCTTGTCGCCATCGTAACCCATCTCGGTGAGCAGCTCGCGGATCTCCATCTCCACCAGATCGACCATCTCCTGGTCGGCGGCGTCCACCTTGTTGATGAACACCACGATGTGATCGATGCCGATCTGCTTGGCCAGCAGCATGTGCTCACGGGTCTGGGGCATGGCGCCGTCGGTGGCGGCCACCACCAAGATGGCGCCGTCCATCTGGGCCGTGCCGGTGATCATGTTCTTGATGTAATCCGCGTGTCCCGGGCAGTCGGTGTGTCCGTAGTGGCGCGTCTCCGTCTGGTACTCGACGTGGGCCACATTGATGGTGATGCCGCGCGCCTTCTCCTCGGGCGCATTGTCGATCTCGTTGTACTTCTTGCTCTCGGCCAGCTGCTTGTCCGCCAGCACCTTGGTGATGGCCGCCGTGAGTGTGGTTTTGCCGTGATCCACATGTCCGATGGTGCCCACATTGCAGTGGGGCTTGGTGCGCTCAAACACCCTCTTCTCGTTGGCGTACTCGCGGAGATACTGCTGCATGTTGCCGGTGGCGGCGGGGGCAGTGAGGAGTCCCTGCCAGTCCCTGCGGGCAGCGGACGAGGCTGTGGCACCCGCCAGGCGCAACATCCTTGCGGAGCTCATGGTCCGCCGGCTGCAGCGCAGCGCCAGGGCCATGGGGGCGGCGGACCGGCAGACGGCAGCGGCAAATGCAAGTGACATGGTTCTGGGCTTTCGCTGGCTCTCCTGTGGCACTTGTAACTAAAGAGGTGGGTTCAGAGGGGCGGTTTTGGTGTGGGGATTTCCAGTGGCACTCACAAGTTAAGAATCGGCTGTCCTGGCAGGGGGCGAAATGCCTTTTCACAAAAACTTCGGAAAATCTTGGCTGCCCGAAATTGCGTAAACCCCGAAATGTGCTGTGGTACAGAGCTGCCAACCCGTGGCGAGTTATCGATAGGCGATGGTCAGCGCGCACGATTATTCGCATTAACTTTGTAATTATAGTTGCTGGTTTACCAAGTATAATTAATTACATTATAATAAACTAAAACTCACTTGTTTTTGTTTAATTTAACTCAATTATCTGAAGGTGCTTAACTTTTGCGGCTCTTTGATTTAAGTTGGCAGCGCTTGTTGACGTTATGCAGGGAAATTAATTTGTGCGCGTTTTTTCTGCCAATTAAACACAGCGCTAAACACAGGTAACACTCTTGCAAGGACTGCTAAGCACTGACTAGATTCAAGTGCACTTCTCGCCAACACCTTATTTGCACTTTTTGGCGCGGCTTTAGTGCAATTAAAACCTGCCCCCAAGACTGTACCCCACCAAAAACACCAATACCATCAGAAACGGGCGTATGTGTGTGCCGAAAAGTCTGGCAAGGCTGCGCGGGGAAATTTAACTGGGATGTTCCCACAACGTTAAAAGCACTTTTCGTTTCGTCAGCAGAGGCCAAACAGTTGACAAATAAGCCAAATACAGTCTTCATTGGTATCAACATACACAACAGGGCCACTAATCTCCATCAAGGTCACCAGGCTGGGCTGTAAAAGGGGGAGGGTGGGGCCCCAGGGCCGCGGGCACATTTTGCGCGCCAGCGGCCAGGGACGTGGGACCAACTGCCGTGCCAAGTACACGCTGTACTGCTGGGTTGAAAATTCAATTTGAAATATGAAAGTCCTAGTGCATCCTCACCCAAGTTGCCGCCACTGGTGTCCATGGCCAGTGCTTTGTCCGCCTCCTGTGCCGTGTCGCCGCTGCAATCGTTCGTTGCTCCTCTGCTCGCGCTTTTATTGCACACAGTGGTGCGCGGTCACTGCGGGCAAAACAAAAAGAAAATCTGTACCGTCCCGTGTGCGCTGCGAAATGCGTTCAACTCGTCGTCGGCGTCGCGGCCGCAATCGCAATCTTAGTCACTGCAGCTGGCTGTGCGTCGCGGTATCACTGGCACTCGCACTTTCACCGGGCGCCTTATCAGCGCTTATTTACAATCGGGTGCAACAGCAAATTCAAAATTCAATTTAAATTTCCGTCGGAACTCTTTCACTCTGTTGATGAGACATTAAATTTATCTAGGGCGGATAGCCAGGCGATAGCAAATATACTATAATATACCGCGATATATCGATACTTACATCGCTATTTGTTTGGTTCAAAAAAGTGGCAGCACTGGCTTATCAGCAATGTGCCTTTCTCGAGGGTTTTCTTGTGTTTTTAGAGCCGAAAATAATTTGCTGTTAGCTTCTCAGACTGCGCAAACAGTGCGAGAGTTTTTAAAGCAGGAAATCCAGCTGCAGGAGTGGAAATTTTAGGATAATCAACGATTTTTCTTACACAGTCTGGCAACGTCAGTGTGAGGGCATTTGTGAGATTTTAGTGTGACCAGTAGCAGTGTAGGTGAAAATTGGCGCATTGCAATCATGGCGCTTTACTACCAATTAAAATTCAATTGGAAAATAAATTAATTTCATAAAATAAATCTTTGTTGTATTAATAATTTATTTAAACATTAAGATATAAACGAATTGGTACGCCTTGTTCGTGCTCCCCTTTACGCAAAATGACAATTTTACAATTAATTAAATTCTGAACGGTAACATAAAACTAAAAACAACGCCAATATGGATTTGAAATATTTAAATAAAACAACATTACATAAACTCCGACGAGGGCCGGAGCCGGATCCTACGGTTGCGCAGAGCGTAGGCCCGAGGGGTTTGTTCGTCCTCTCCATTGGCGGCCGGAGCCACTGACGCATCCTGATTCGGGGATCGACAATCGGCAGACCCCTCCAGCGACATGTCCTCCTCGCAATCCTCCAGCTTGTCTGCGCCCACCCTCTCCTCGCTGCTGATGTTGCCCTCCTCGATTGTGAACTGGAAACGGCGAACGCTCTTCTTGGCACTGAAGATGACGCCGCGGTTCTGGCGCTTCAGGGTGCCCGGTGTCTTGAGGATGGAGGGTCGGGATTTCGGTGGCGGCGTCTTGGCGACGGCGTTCTGCTCTGCAGCCGCAATTAGGGCTGTTTTCAGCAGCGCATTAGGTGCAATGGAGTTGCGTCCCTCGCCATGCGACATGCGGAGAACGGTGCGGGCCGGGGAGAAGGATCTGCGGTCTCGCACCACGATTATGCGCTGCGAGCTGCGCCGCGAGGGTGTCGGTGGTATAGCCTCGTCCACCGGCGCCGCCTCCGCCTGGTTTTTCTTCATATTGGCATGGGCTTTGCGGAGGAACTGCTGCAAATTGCTGCTGGGCTTGGCCTTCGCCTTCATCTTCATCTTCCGACTAAGCTTTGTCTTCGGCTTGGCTTCAGTCTGCTCCGGTTGCTTTGCTTCCTCGGCCACTGCTTCCGGGTCCAGCCAGTCGTTCGCCTTCCAACGCTCCAGGTTCGCAAATCGCTTGTCCACATTCTCGCTCTGCAGCCGCAACATGTCCCACCAGCCCTCCAGATCCTCGGGCTGCACCGGCTTCGAGTCCTCGCTGCCATCGTTGGGCTGTTGGTTCCTGCACTTGGCTCCAGCCTCGCAGCGATCAATCAGGCCCTTGAACTGCATCATCTTCTTGGTGGTAAGCAGCCGCGTTTGACCCACAGTCACGTTGATCATGTCCCCGCCGCCGGTCTCCTGCAGACGCTCCTCGTTCGCCTTGCTGTAGGCCTCCCAATCGCTGCAGAGCGCTTGAAGTCGGCCGATCTCCTCTTCCAGCTGCAACCGGAAGTACAGAACGGATTCCATGGCCCGGCGTACTTCCGCCGATGTCTCCTCGTCCTGCAAGTAAAAGCTACTCCGCTTCTCCCGCTCGCTGCGGGAGTTCACCTTGCCGCGCGAAACGCTCACAAAGGGACTGAGATAGTTGGGCTTGCCCACGGAGTCGCGGCGTGGCGGTGTCTTATCCTCCACAGTCTCCACGAATGTGGCATCACCTTTGACGACTTTAACTGGCGGTGTCTTCTCCGCTGCCTGGACAATCGTGGCATCATTGGATTGAGCTTTAGCTGACAGGGAACGTGGCTGTGTCTGGACCATCGTGGCATCGCCATCCTCCTCTTTAACTGAAAGGATATGTGAGTGAGATCACTGCTGGAGAGGGAATATGGATGTACTCACCAGTTGTCTGCAGTGGTTCCAGGGCCAAGGACTCATCTGCCTTTGAATTGGCCACTGAATAGCGCGTAAAGTTGAACTTCTTCTTGGGCATCAAATCCGGTTTCTTAGGGCTTTTCGCTGGCAGCAGCTGCCGCTTAGCCGTACTGTTCCCGGCTTTTTTGCCCGAAGCCACCGGACTCAGGGCGGTGACATCGCCAAAGGCCTCCAGAAGATTGCCGCTGGAATTGTTGCTCTTGTACTGTGTGGATGTGGTCTGCACCAGGAAGGGATTATCTGTTTGATCCTCCTCCAGCGGCGTATGCGGTATCAGCTCCAAAGTAGCCGCCTGAATGAGGTCTGCCTTAAGTTGCGGCAGCTTGCGGGCCTTCTGCTCCAGCCTCGTGTAGTTGCTCTTGGCTTTGGTGACCTTCATCCGTACGGACTGATTGGATGGCTTGTTGGCCATACTCGCTGCCTTGTTGGCTGTACCCGCCGCTGCCTTGAATTTGCCCGCCGCCCCGCCACGAATGGGCTGTGGCTTCACTATGTTGGCACGTCCTACGCCTCCGGCTGGTGCTCTGCTCACGGCTGGCTTGTCGAACGGCTGAGTCATGATATTGTTCAGTTTTGGTCGTGGTTGGGCTGCCGGGGCTGAAGCCTTTGGTGTGACGGCTGGCAGAGCTCGGCCGGGCTTTATGCCGCTGCTTTGTGGAGGCATTTTGACTGGCATACCAGGAGTAGCGGACACTCTAGTGGGACGAACACTGGGCGCTTTGGGTCTTGGTTGACTAGGCGCTGGTCCCACGACTTTTGCTTTAACTACTGGAGGACGCGCAACTGACTTAAGCCTGACAAAAGGGATTAGCTTGCTTGCCGGCAGGGCTGAAGGTGCCTTTTTGGTTGCCACCGTAGCCGCTGGAGCTGCTGGCTTTGCCGAAGGAGCCGCCGTAGCAGCTGCCTGCCTTGCCGAAGATGCCGCCAAAGCTGCTTGTCTTACCGGAGGAGGCACAGATGCTGGCTTCCAAGCTGACGTTGGTTTTGCTACCTGCACAGGCGCAGCTGCTGGCTTGCTTGGCTCTCTGCTCCTGCTAACCGGCTGGACTCTAGTCCTGCTTGTCTGGGGCGCTGTGGCGGATGGATTTTGCCTTACCACCTTGCTTTTGGGATTGACAACGGTGTAGAGCGATTGCCGCTTGGGTAGATTGAAGACGGGCACATTCTCCTGATCCTGAGGGCGCTGTAGGTTGTCGGGTGCCCGAAATACGCTGGATGTGGGAAGCACAGCAGTCGTCTGAAGCGTGGCGCCCGCCAAATGCTTGACGGGCTTGCCACGGCGCAACTGCTCCTTCCTTCTGTGTTCCTCCTTCTTGCTAGCATTCCATTGTAGGTAGCGCTTGAGGAACTGCTGGTGGCGTGGGGTTTTGCCCTCCGTCTTATTCGGCTGCTGATGCTGCTCCGCATTTGGCGGTGTCGCGTTCTCTTTGGGAGGCACTTCTGTCGGCGGCTCTGGCTTGATCTTGACCGGAGTGGGACTTACACTGATGATGCGGTTGTTTTGGAAGCACTCTTCGCGGTTTTTGGCGCGCCGCTCCTGCTGCCGCTCCCTATTGGTCTGGATGTGATTGCGCGGACTCAGCACCAGCGATTGTTCCTTGTATAAATCCTTGTGACGCTGCATGGTGGCGATGGTGAGACGTACTAGTATCCAAATGCGGCAATAAGACTACCGGAAAATAGATGTAATCTTGGCCAGGAAAGTACCGTTTCAGGCGTCGCTAACTTGGTTTGAAAATGGCGAAGCGTCCGACGCGACACTCCCAGTGTGACCAGGTGCCAGGAGTCACAAAAAGACCATATGTGAAAATGCCGGTCCACCGGCAAAGTGTTGCCACTATCCAGGACGTTTGCCATTATTTCGGTATATTTGAACAGTCGAACCGCGGTCACGCTGCCATGAAAATAAAAGTGAATTACATTTTAGCGTAGTATAATGGTACCCAGCCCGTCTCCCCCGCATTTAATCAATGTCGCATAGCCTTTTAACAGCCTCACCCGCCTTTAAGTGAAACCAGCGGCCGGTTCGCCAGTGGAATAAAGCCCTACAATTTCGCCGAAACTTGTAGTTATAAATACAAGCGGATCGTGAATAAGCCGCCCGCGTGTGTGTGTGTGTGTTATTGGGGTTACAAAAAATAAAACAAACAACAACGTCACCGCGGCAGCATTGCCAACAGCAAGCACCCACGCCCTAGTTTATTTAAAACATATATTTAGCCAAGTACGGTTCGTGGAATTTATGCGAAAAAACACAGATTCTGGGCACAACAAGTTAGTGCCAGCCAGGGCTTAATTGCCTTTGCGGTACCTGCTTTTCCCTGAATTTCCAAATCGCAAGCTGCTGGCAACGCTGCCACGCTCACACACACACACCCACACACACGCGAAGAGCGAGCGAGCGAGAGAGCGCCGTGTGTTGTCGCCGCCTGTCATTCTGTGTTGGCTGCTCTGCCTGGGCATGTCGGTGTATTTTTAATCGCTTTCCTCCGCTTTTCGCCCAAGAATATTATTAACCAGAAAATCGCGCCGCCGTCGAACATCCATGAGTTATTGTTTATATAATGCGCGGAAACTAATAACGGAATCGTTTCGTTTCGTTTTCATTTCCACAGCACTTGTAGTGTGAGGAGAGAGCGAGGCGAGAAATCCAACCTGCCCATGTATGCTGTGCGCGTGAGTGTGTGTGTGTGAGTGTGGTGCATCAAGGCTGATAAAGCAAGCAGAGAATATATAGCCAAGTAGCCAGTAGCAAATAGCAAATAGCCATAGACTAAACATAAAACTAAACTAAACTGAAAGTGACTTCGAGAGAGCGTTTGCAATTACGACGCACAAGAAGCAATCAACAGCGCAGCCATGGAAGCGATTGCCAAACACGACTTCTCCGCGACTGCCGAGGACGAGCTGAGTTTTCGCAAAACTCAGATCCTAAAGGTGAGTGCTTACCCCCCATACCCCCCTCCATCCATTTGTCATTATGACCAGATTTATGCATAGTGTTCGCAAAGGGGGGGAACTGCATGCATAATCTGCATGGCATGCTCTGCTCCAGGTCGTTGCCTTAACCCACATCCTAAGCCCCCAGACGTAGGGATTTTGTGTTACCCTAAACCCGACAAAGATATAAGCTGGAAAAGCGGTTCAAAGGTGCATCCGCCAAAGGATTACCACCGGGCGGGCAGTGACTCACTCACTAGCAAATGCTCTCACAAAAAAAAATATAAAAAAAACCCAAATGAATATTATTCACAGATAAATACTGTTTATGATGGGGATTCACGTAGCACTTGGGCAATGTGTGTGTTATTTTAGTCTTTATCTTTATCTTTACTAGACTTTTCTTTATTTATTTATGTTATTTCAAGTTTATTTAACATTAAATATTACTAAAAACAAACAAAGAAGCTTAATTTTCAAAGGATTTTGCCTAGGTAAATCAAAGAACTTGTCTAGTTTGTTAATTAAACACATTTTTAGTGTATAAATTGATGAACAACTATGTAGAATATTATTATTAAATATGTGGACACTTTTGTACTACTTTTCTAGTTCATTTTTTAAATAAATTTAATAGTTTTTGGTTAATAACAACTGTAGTATTCAAATTTAAGGCAACAGAACTTCAAGTTGTATTTGTTTAAGAAAAAAAACAAGTTTTATTAGCAGAAATCCATCTAGAAATATGCAAAATCAACAATTTATTACTTCACTAGACAACTCTAATTTAATTTGCAGTAAATAGTGAGTTATAGACACGTTTATATATACAGCATGTACCCTAGCTTTTGCGGAACTCTATGTATATAGATGGCACATCCGATCTGAGCTGCTGAGAGACCTCCAGTTTCTTGCAGAAGACTGCTCTGCTCTGGCTGCGATTCGATCTGTTTTTTCGCCTCCTTCCGTTGCGTCCCTTCCAGGTGCTGCTAGGCTCCTGGGCCAGGCCCTTTGTTTTGGCTGGCGAATTTTCCGGTTTCTTGTTGCCAGGGCGCGCTCTGTAAGCTGATTTTCGTTGCAGCAACTGTTGTTGGGAGCAGCAGTTGCATGGCGATGGTGTTGGCTGTTGACTGTGGCTGTGGCTGTGGTGGCTGTTGGTGTGTCTACCTTGTCGTAGGTTAGTCACAGCAGGAGGAACCCAGGCCTCAGTCCCCAAGTCACTGGCACTGGGCACAGGCAGGTTTTTTGCGCCTTTTGCATTTTTTTCCAATGTGCGCCTATGCCTATGCCCGGGCTGTGTGCTGATTGATGGTGTCAATGACTCGCCAAAGAAGCTTCCTTTATCGGTGCCCGAAGGTCAAGTGTGTGCGTTGCACTCGCCCCATTAGATAGGATAGTCCAAGTCCACGGCTAGCTGTGGCACCACAGAGTGGCCTAGCTCTTCATGGGCTCCCTGCCTGGGCTTATCATTAAGTAAACAACTGATAACCCAGCTGGTAGCCTCCTTCCTATTACCATTTGGTGCGAAGGGGAAGCAGCATTCCAATGGATAATCGTCGTGAGATACCCAGCAAGTTCGAACTGCTTGTCTTTGTGGGCTTACTCACTCGATATTTGGATGGGTCGCCTTATCTGTAAAGATTCCCAAACTCGCACACATAAAGATAGAGGGAAACAGAACACACACGCGAGCAGCCCCCCTCTCTGGTGTGTGAATCATCAACAAACACTTCATTTCATTCCATTTCTGTCCATTCCAGAAACTGGTTTCTTGAACGGCCAATTTCTTGGATATATTTCGAGTTTAGTTTTCTCAGAACCACCATGTTCGGTGGGGCTTATTGCCACCTCGAGTTCTAACGGATTCGTCGTGACACAGAAAAGCCACGTTTTATCATAACAAAAGCACGAAATTGAAATAGAAATGGAAATGGAAATGGGATTCTAAGTTCAACTTTCGCTTGCCGCGCGCATACAATGAAAAGTGAACGAGGCGGCGACGTTCGTGTCGATTTGACACTTTCCAGCGTATAGAACCCGCGCAGCGTCACAATAGCCATTTTCTCCTAGTAATTACATAAACCAGCGACTGCCAGCGAATTGATAATAACAAAACAATCATGGCCACTACGTGCCAGCTCTGAGAGAGCGCCGGCGAAAAAATATTTATGCATTTGCCAAACTGCCCAGGCACAACACATTCCGTACCCGTACACCCCATACACCGGACCAAAAAGGGTTCTAAACAGTGATTAATATGTGGTTTATTCATTGGAAGAACATATGGTTCGTAACTGGATATTGTATTGTTATTATACCCTTGCAGGGTATTATAGGTTTGCCTTGATGTTTGCTACGCAGTGAAGGAATCATCTCCGACCCCATAAAGTATATTTATTCTTGATCAGCATCACCACCGGAGTCGATCTAGCCATGTCCGTCTGACTGTCTGTCTGTCAGTCGGTTTATATGCAAACTAGTCTCTCAGTCTCAGCTTTTGGGCTGGAACTTTCAGCATAGTCTTATGTATATCTTAGGCAAGCAGTATATATGTCGGAACGGCCGGAATCGGATTAATATATCCTATAGATGCCATAGAAACGATCGGGAAAAATTGGTATATTTTCGCTATTTTTCAAGATATGTGAATGAAACTTTATTTGTGCCTTTATAATATAATTATAGCCACCTCCTAGAAGTTCCATTGAAATCGGACGAATATATCATATAGCTTCCATTGGAATGTTCGGTCTAAATTGATATATTTTACATATGAACTTTACAAGATACATGCTCTTCTTAAATAATAAGAACACTTTGTTAAAATTTTGATTAACATCGGCCAACTTTATCTGATAGCTACCACTTAAATATATATGCGAAACAGGGTGTTTCGTGTAATTTATTCTCTTTTAGTTTCAAAATTGTGTTAAATAAGTAACAAATTATCTGCAAGGGTATATCAACTTCGGCTTCTCCCAAAGTTAGCTTTTCTTACTTATTACTTGTTAATACTTACCCTTTAGTTATTTCTTGGTGATAAATACTTATTTTATCAATATATGATTTTCAAAGCCACAACTTCTTTTAGATACTTCAAAAACAACAAAATAAGCAATGTATTCCTGATAAAATACTATTATTTGCTTATAACCAAGCACATCAATATAATAAATCTTCGATAAGATAAATCCTATTTCTTTATGTGTAGCGAGAGTAGCGAGAAAATTGTCTGTGTAATACGCGACGAAAACGTGGAAATGAATTTTTCTCAACAGCGTCGGCGGCGGCTGGCTGTATTCAATGAATGAAACAAGCTAAAAATAAAATAAATATACGATGAACAGCAATGTCTGGGTGACAGATGCGGGCGGGATTCGGTTATGGGGGATGGATTAGAACTATAGAGCTAGCTATGCCAATTAGCCCGACCAGATCCAGCAGAGCCACATTGCCACTGCCAACAGGCGATAAAAACAATAATTGGGTTTTACATAAGCTGGAGAATTGACTTGACACCCCCCCAGCCCAGCCTGACATTCCACCCACAAACCTCAGACGTGCGAAAATTAACCAAAAAAATTCCAAAAGTATTAACTCGACAATGGAAATATCTCGTAATTTATTCCGAGTTTAAACTTTGTGAATAAAATCTGTGTTTCTCATTTAAATGTGAGTAGAAATCGATGAGGCATAGGGTTAATTATATGATTATTAACATGGAAAATTACTCATTAAGTAGGCAAAACCAATAAACCCCTAACTCACTGTGATTATAGAGTATCACCAGGGGTGTAATGGGTGGCTTTATGTGACTCATTTGAATGCCATTCCATTATTCCGACTCCATGAACGTTATTGGGACACAGCGCCGCAAAACCAGCCAAATAACTCAAGGAAAAAATCTGTTTATGAGAGAGAGAAAAGCGAAAATAAAACGCTAACTACGTTATTTACTTAACGAAAAAAAAAAAAGGAAACTGACTCACACCCATTGCGTGGGCGGAATCCTGACCTTTTACACAACATATTTATGTACATGTTTCCGACATATTTGTGGGAAGACTTCCTTGAAGAACAAAAAGCAAACATGAAGGCTGTGGGGCAGATTGCAAGCTCAGGTTCAGATGCTGCTTGGTTGGTGGAGTGGAGGTCGATGTCAACCGATGTCGTCGACTGACAGCGAGATTCATTCATGAAAAAAGCTACGCTCGGCCACCTTCGAATATGGGAAAACCCAGTCAGGGTGGCCTTTACAAAGCGGAGATACATATTCACTTTGACTTTTGGCAATTGAAATGGAAAGAAATCATACAATAGCCGCCGCTTCTCTGCTGGGAGGCAGCAGCAGCAGCAGGCGATTACGTAGGCTACTTGTTGTATCATTTTTGGCCCCAAAAGTTTGCCAAAAAGGCGGCAGCAGCCAGCCCCTCCATTAGATACACAAAAGTGAAATTCAACTACTCGACGAGAGCTGCCGTCGTTTCACTTAACATTCTTATCACATGTCAGGGCATAATGCTTGTTTATTTTTAGCCTTTGCTAAGTAACAGATATGAGACTAATAGAAAGACTAATAGAGGCTAAAATAGAGGAAAGATAACAGAGATATACATATGTACTACTTGCCAGGGCATAAGCCTATCTTCTACATTCCGCATGCGCCGCGTTGATTGCGGGCTGACACAGTTTTTGGGCTGGCAATCAACAGACAATTGAAAATTGTTTATCGAAATCTCTGGAGAATCGCGGCCAATCGCCAATGAACAAAAGCGGAAGAATGCTGCCGTCGTCTGACAACGCGAGAGACCCCCTTTGTCTGGACGTTTAAAGGGGTGTGGCCTTTGAAATTGAAGCCCCAACAAGCAGCAGTAGCAGCAGCTTCTAAGAAAACATTCCAGGGTCAGATTATGTATTCAATATATGGGGAATGCAATTGATTTGAGGCAGGAAATTCATTTAGTTTTGAGTATTCTAATTATTATATATAATCATAGAAGAAATATGTGATTTTAAGAGCTTTATTTATGGTACTCTTTAGTGCTAACGGTAGCTCTGAGGGTGCTATATATGAGGATAGAATAAGAAAGGTCCTCAAAAGGAGGGCAACCCGTTTTACTAAAAGTTAAGTTAAAAAATATCTACACTTTATGGGGTCACAGATGACTCCTTCACTGCGATGCAAACATCATGGCGTTGTCGCATGAAATTCAAAGCTATTTTTGGTCTTCTGAGGCTGCTTGCTTTTCGGATTCATTTTTGTAGCCAATTGTACAAGTTTTTGTACGAATTTCGAGTGTAAGAATCTTTTAACAATGGGAAATAATATATTTAAGGCAGCTTACATCGGTTTGTTTAATAATAATACTTATAAAAATCCCTCTCTCTATAGATATTAAATATGGAAGATGATTCAAATTGGTACCGCGCCGAGTTGGAAGGAAAAGAAGGCCTTATACCCAGCAATTACATTGAAATGAAAAATCATGAGTGAGTATAAACCAAATAACTATCTAAAAAATTAAGAAAACTAATGATATAATCCCATATATAGTTGGTATTATGGTCGCATCACACGCGCCGATGCCGAGAAGCTGCTGTCGAACAAACACGAAGGCGCCTTTTTGATACGCATCAGCGAATCCAGTCCCGGCGATTTCTCCTTATCAGTCAAGTGAGTTTATTCCTTCCATCACTCCATTCCAACCACTGACCTTTGATCTTTGTTGTCCCGCCCGCACAGATGCCCCGATGGTGTTCAGCATTTCAAGGTTCTGCGCGACGCCCAAGTGAAATTCTTCCTCTGGGTGGTCAAGTTCAACTCCCTCAACGAACTGGTCGAATATCACCGGACGGCGAGCGTGTCCCGGTCGCAGGATGTCAAATTGCGTGATATGATACCTGAAGAGGTGGGTTTTTCCTGAGCTTGCGTGTGCCGCATGGGCTGGCCAATCTATTTTTGAAACACACACAAATTCAGCACAACACATCACATTGAGGTCATGCTTGGGCCGCCCGCCCACCCATCCTCCGAACTATAAACAAACCATGATGATGATGATGCCAAAAAGCAAGCAATGAAAAATGAAAAATCTCACGTTTATTTCCATTTCTATGTTGCAGATGCTCGTGCAGGCGCTGTACGATTTTGTGCCACAGGAATCCGGCGAATTGGACTTCAGACGCGGCGATGTCATCACCGTCACAGATCGCTCCGACGAGAACTGGTGGAACGGCGAGATTGGCAATAGGAAAGGAATCTTCCCAGCAACTTATGTGACGCCATATCATTCATAATAAGATAACACCTAAGGATGAGGGATGAGTCCCCCTCTCCCGCCCGACACAGCAACAACACACAGCAACTGCAATAACACAGCAACACGAAGAAGAAGAAGGAACTAAACACAAATTTTAAATATTTATATACAAGAAGCCGAAGAGAAGGATGAGCATAAATTCAGTAGACATACAACACACACAAACCCCCCAAGCATATATAAGCCGAATAATGCATTTTTTTACGTTTTGACGTTTTTTGATAAAACCGAAAAAAGGAACAAGGAAGAGATACCCATACAAAATCGTTTCAGAGAGTGACAGAGCAACAAACCGAAACCAACTTGCACTTTACAAGTCTAAACTAAGCTATGTACATTTATTTGTGTGCCTATAAATGCCTAGGAGCGGGGGAAACCCCCACACAAATATGTGTACATGCGAGATGATGGCACTATTATTATTATTATGATTATTGTAAACAAACGGATTTTTGATATAAATATATTATATATATATATAATTTAAGTTGCGATAAAGAGAAGAAAGAATATTTGTCCTGTGCGAGTCGCCGCAAGTGTGCTCTTTAGTTTATTCGATGTTCGATGAGAGAGGGAGTGTAAGCACTTATATATATTAATACGAATTACGAATTACACACACACAAAGCTTGACAACAACAACAAAAGAAATTCACTATGAAAAAAAAGGAGAAGAAAGAAGAAAAACGTTTGCCTAAATGTCTCAAAGCTGAAGACAATTAAAACAAAATTTATATTATTATTATATTACCACATAAATTAAATTAATTTTTGCATCGCTGGTTACTATATACATACATACAATACATACGCACGCGCATCTATAATTAAAGGATATGTATATCTGCATAATGTGTAAATCGAACGATATTAGGCCTCGGCTGCGCACATGCACTCGAACTCGATTATTGTCAATATTTTTAGAAACTTTCGTCTGCTTGGTCGCGTTCTCTGTTATCCTTTCTTTTTTGTATCGTATCCTGTTCTCTACGCCGAAAACCAACTCGATTATGGATGAGAAATAAATCATTTGTGACATGTGTAAAAAGTTTCCAAACAGCTGCTATATACAACATACATCATATTGTGCTATAAATTAATAAATTACCACTACTACTATTTATAAAGTAAGGTTGAGTCACCTTTTCACAGCCAGGAGAGGAGGAGGCAGTTGCACGAGCAGTTCAAGAGCCTTTTTCAGCCACATAACTACACATAATTCTATATGCATAAACAAAATGTAATAACGAGAGTTGCCAATATATATATAAACCTAATTGAAACAAGAAAATGCAAAGAAAACGAAAACATTTTAAGCCTATTTTTTTAACTACATATATATTATGATATATATCGAATCAAATAGCATTATACATTTTCCTAATATATCCAACAAACTAACAAACACGACGACGTCGACGACGATGCTATAGACGATGAAGATGAAGACGAACGATGCCTCATGGAAAGTATAAGAAACAACACATCAAAAATAACTTTTGATAGGCCATAGTTTTGTATACACAATAAGCCACAATATTTAATGGGCAGCTGAACGCGCGACTTTTGTACTTTTTGAGCATTTAGAGCAGTCGCAGAGACACATTTCTCGGCCCAGAACCAGTAGAAGCCGCATATTTAAACTTAAAATTCTTATCGTAACAATAAAGCAGGCAAATGACAAGGTTTAGATATTAACTAAAAGCGAGAGCATACACACACAAATGAAACATTGCATACGGTATATGTTAAGTTGAGGACGTAGTTTAAGCAAACAAACTGATTTATCTAATAAAAACTATGATATATACATTTGAATTCAATTATTGTGGGTGGAAATCGAAAATTATCGATAACTTAGGTCGATTTCTTTGGTGTATTTTTCAGTGACAAAAAATACTAAGACTTCTGTTAACTTAACAGCAGTCAAAAAGGTTTATTTTGGCTTGTTAGTTAAGTCCACCCTGCGTTATGTGTTACTTTACCATTTGATCAAAATATTTGAAAGTATTTCCTAAAATCAAGAGCAAACTAATACCAAAGAATTTATTTAAATAGCTATTTCGTATATCGCGAAAAATTAACAGCCCGTTAACAGTGTAGTCCAGCGGGATTGCGTCCCCGCTAAGCGGCATAAATTGCACATTTTTCCGAGCCATTTTCCCGCTGACGCCCCACGGTCACACTTGGTCAAATGGAAATAAGAAAAAACTCGACAGTCGTCCAATTAAGTTAATTTTGCTAAGTAAACATACAAGTGCAGAGGCGGCGCGCTCAACCAACACACTCGTACCGTCGACCCCGATAAAGTGTTCAACCACGCAAAGAGTGCCGGACTCGTAGTTTCGCCAGCTCAGCGCTCCACGTGTGGAAATCTGGCCAGGAAAGCCCCCTGAGGCACACACACAAACACACGCACATAGCTATAAGCGCGAAGCGAGGAACACGTATACAAATGCGCGCGAGGGAAAAGCGCTAGGGTCAGAAGAGGAAAGTGAAAAGTGAAAAGCGCGTGCGACAGCAGCAGCAGCAGCACTCAGGGATCCCGGATCACCGCCATCGCCACACGCACGTAACCCAGGAAGATGCCGCTGCTCGCGTACCGGGAGAAGCACATCCTCAGCGCCCAGCAGCTGCGTAAGCTGAGCGAGCACAAGTACTCGTGCTTCAGCGCCAGCCTCCTCGATCCGCTGCTGCAGCCCTGGTGGAACTGGCTGGTGGCACAGACGCCCCTCTGGTTGGCCCCCAATCTCATTACCATTGTGGGCCTCATCCTTAATGTGGTGACGACGTTGATATTAATTTGGTAAGTCCCCAAAAACGAAAAAAAATAAGCAATTGCTCTTGCCGGCGTGTGTGCCAGCATTCTCTCTCTCTCTCTCTCGACCCTCGAAAATGGCAAGTTTTTCTTTTGTTTTTGTTGTTGGCTTTTCATTGCCGCTGCCAGGTTTTTTTTGCGAGTAAATTTCCATCGAAAATATGCGGGGATTAGTTTTGGGTTTGCATCAGCTGTTGTCTTCAATATTTCCCGTCAACTGTCACTCTCGGTTTTTCTTGATTTTACGAGTTTTTCCTTTATGAAAGCGAAAATGGCTTTTTTTTATGGGATTTTGGTACAAGGTATGGGTTATTTTCTGGGATTATTTATTGAAATAGTTTATGTACACAGTTTTATAGATTTTTAATGCAGTTTTTAAGGGGTTTATAAAGTTTAGTTGCTTTAAATAACATTTACACAGTTTTATAAGGTGTTTTTGTGTATTTCGTTGTTTATAAAGCAATTTTCTTGGGCTTTTAATGTTTTATTATTGTAAAATAGGTTCATAAAGGTTTAGTGGTGATTGTTTATTATAGAAAAGGTTAATAAAGGTTAATTTTTAATTTTCAAATATAGAAAATGTTAAAAAAGGTTTAGAAAAGGTTAATTGGCAATGTTTTATTATAGAATAGGTTAATAAAGGTTTATAGGTGATTTTTGTAAGATTAATAACTAAATATAAAGGATTTTGGTACATTGTATGGCTTATTTTCTAGGATTATTTATTTAATTAGTTTATATATACAGTTCTATAAGTTTTTAATGCAGTTTTTAAGGTGCTAATAAAGTTTATTTGTCTTAAATAACATTTGGGATGATTTATTTATAGGTATTTTATGTCTTTTCTTGTTTATAAGGCATTTTTTCTAGTGTTTTTTAATGTTTTATTATTATAAAAAAGGTTAAGGAAAGGTCTATAGGTGATATTTTATTATAGAAGTGGTTAATAAAGGTTAATTTTTTGTTTTTTATTATGGAAAAGGTTATAAAAAAAGTTTATTGATGATTTTTGTAAGATTAATTACAAAATAAACATGATACAGACCAATTAATATCTTTATTTCAATGTGATTTGTAAGTCTTAAGCCCAACACTTTCTGAAACCCTCTCTCACCAAGAGAACTGCCTTTAAAATTACAAAAACCATTAAATTTTCCTTAAAAACTTATCAAAATCACAGACAATCATCGATATCACATTAACCCCCAACTAATTCCCAATAAATACAAAATCAAACCAAAGAAAAATATAGTAAAATCAGGCGACATAGCTCTGTTTGTAGTTTCATAATGCGTAGCGATAGCGTATCATTCCGTAACTACATACTACTAAATAACTGAGGCAGTGGGTGGGGAGCAGAGCAGGCGGATACGTCGGACCCCCTTTTGAGGAGGGGGACAACCACTTGGACGGTCACCAGCTATGCCCGCGATAAGATAGCGAGGGCGTCTCGCCACTTTTTCCCCCATTACACACAAACTGAGCGAAATATAAGTAATCGCAATCATCGTCGCTTGTCGGCGGCGACTTCTCTCTCTCTCTGTGCTTGTGACGCATTTCTTTGGTTTGCGAATAAAAAGGCTACTTTATACGGATAAGTAAATAAACAAAGGCTAATCTCTCTCTAAGATCCGAAAGGGTTGATGCAATACTGCAGGTGCCAGAGAGTAGGGAAAGAAAGCAAAGACAAGACACAAGGTTCACTCGAGTTAACCCCCGGGGTCGGTCACATTTCCATTTTCCAATTGTTTGCCGCTCAATTGGGATTTTTTTCCCCGTATTTTTGCTGCCTTTTCGTATACCTTTGATTGAATTAGAATGACAATTTGCATAAATAATTGATTTTTATGGGTCTCTGCGATAACTAAAGTCCAACATTTAAGCATGTTTCGCTTCGCTAAACAGTTTCTTTTTCTTTATTTTTTGTTGCTGTTGAGTTGTAGCAATTACAAGAATTATATTTGGAGAGAGAGATATATAACTTTCACTCGGTGCTGCGGTGAAAACCTTGAAATTTCTATAAGATCTAGGCCAGAAAGCTGCTACCAGATCTTTCTCACTCTGTTTTCGTGGCGAGAAAATCGTAAAAACGTTGAGGGTCTCTGATAAATAACACCTATTTGCGAGTGGGCCGGGTGTAAAAGTGACTAAAAGGGGCAAAAGTCATTTGCTACTTAATTATTAGTGTAATTTTTCCATTGCCTTTGAGGCTGGCCCTGCTCTTATGGCTGCCCCAAAATGTCACTTACTTTCTGTCAGAGATGATTCACCTTGATTGCTCTGCCTGCGCTCACGTGTCTGCTTTTTGTTTATTTTTAGACCATATAATACAGGGTATAGGATCTATATATTCATTCACAAACCTCGCCAAAAGCCAAAAGAACCGACCGGTTTATTATTCTCTATTTGTTTGCACTTTTGCGCTTGTATTTGTTTTAATAATACTGCCTTTTTTTTCTCTTCTGGCAAAACAAACTGTTGCCAGCTGCCGCCGCCTGGTGATTTTAGCTGAACTTGTCTAGGTCAGTGGGACTCGATAAAGTGGCAGTGTCAGCTTTTGCACGATGATTCAGCTGGAATCAGGTGTTTGGCTTAGTCTGCCGAAATTCCAAAGCCGGAACTTTAAACTCAGCGACATTGCCGCTGAGGAGGAGATAGCGCTTATTCCGCTTATCGGGCAAAGCAGCAGCTGCAAAGTAGTGAAATTATTATTATTTTTAAACAAAAACTCAGCTTGGGAACTTTGCTCATCAGGCGATCCTATGCTCACTGACGTCAGACTAGGAATGGGAATGGGAATGGGGATTGGAACTGTTGGCTAATTGACTTGGAAACGCACGAAACGCTCAGGCATTTCTGATTGCTTATAGAGTACAGCTTAATTCGCTTAGCTGTTCATTATTCATTTACACATTTACCAGACCTTGCACACATGCCAAGCCATTATAATTAAATGTATTTTAATACATAAGCATTTCTAGAGCAAGTTGTGATCTAAGAAGAGCATGATTATAGTTTTTACAACTTATTTACATTGCCTTATCAAGTTTTTTTGTATACCAAGCTATTGAGCTTTTAATTAATCAGCTTTTTCACATGCATATGTATACTATGTTTATGCTACGGATTACACGAATTCTTGAATACGCGAATTCATGTTTTTATATTTAATGCCCGATCTATTCTTCGTGCTGTACCCAGCACTGAGTACAGGGTTTGCTGCTATAGAGACAGAGAGAGCGCGCTCAGGAGCGGGTCGCTCTCATGAGGTATACAACGACAGCCGACGACTGTATGCGTGTACACGTGCGTTCTACATCTCTACGCACACATACATACAAGCACATCCTAGTTTTAGATTTTTAGGCTCTCAATTTTGTGAGAGAGGAGAGAATGCTTGTTTCATCAGAAACAGAAATTACTTGTATATGGAAATTCAAATGTATGAACGTTACTCATCTGAGTAGATCTAGCGTCTTTGGTTATGGCATCACTCCATTTCATGTATTCCCTACGAATTCCTACTTCGCGTATTCGCGAATACATGTTCCATCTTATTTCTTTTGCATTTTTTACATTAACTACATAAGTTTCTCCCCTCAAGAACACAGTTTTACTCTGTATCAGCTTTAATCAGGGTCATTTGCCTCAGTTTCTTTAGATTTTGTAATAACATCCGACGTTTTAAAACGAAGTCAAGTACAGGAATTCTGCCTTAGATAATACACAATTTAGGGATCAAGGATCACTTCAAATTTATTAGAATATGTATTATATTATTATTATTTTTATTATTATTAGTTTATTAATTAACTCATTTCTTTCTACATTAACACCCCACAGCTACAGTCCAAATGGCGTAGAGGCTCCCCCGCGTTGGACCTGCTTCCTGTGCGCCTTGGGTCTGTTCATCTACCAGAGTCTGGACTCCATTGATGGCAAGCAGGCGCGTCGCACCAACACATCCTCGCCGCTGGGTGAGCTCTTCGATCATGGCTGTGATTCCATATCCACGGTGTTTGTGGCTTTGTCAGCCTGTATCTCGTGCCAGCTGGGACACTATCCCAATTGGTTGTTCTTTCAGGTGAGTGTGGAAATTAACTTATTACTAGAATCAGCAGATAAATGTGAGACATCTCTTTTAGTGCTTCTGCGCCATAGCCTTGTTCTACTGCGCCCACTGGCAGACCTATGTGTCGGGAACCATGCGCTTTGGACGCATCGATGTGACGGAGGCTCAGTTCTCTATCATAGCCATACACCTGATATCGGCTGTGCTGGGTCCTGAGATTTGGCTAACCAAGGTAGGAGTGGACCCTGAATAACTCTACGAAATTTAATCATAACTCTTTATTTCCGGAAGTTTTTTGCGTTATTTTTTTTTTGTTAGATATTTAAGCGTACTTTTAAGAAAGTTATTATTTTGTGTTACCTTTATCCTAGAGTTTAGAGTTGAAGTTCCATTGCTAGGCTGCTTAAGTTTAAGCTAGGCTCGGTTCTGTTCTTTTCAGTTTCTAGAAGAGTTGTGTGCGTTTTGGTTGCTAGTTTATTTAGTTTTGAGTTTGGCATAAAACCCTCCATGATATTTCCCAGTTATATAGCATGGTTTCTCCAGAGAAGTTTAGGTTCCTGAGCCCCAGAACAGAACACACACAATCTAGGCATAGTTTCTAAAAATATAAAAAATACTTTAACCCAATGTTCAGTAATTGTAATTGTCTAATAACTTCTACTTCTATGTACATAATGCGTACGCTCTCTTAAATGCCAACTGCCTGTTGCAAACAAACAAAAAATACTTAACAAACACACACCATACACACACGCACACGCACACGTAACAAACCCAGATCGGCATTGGCGGCATAGAGCTTTGGTATGGGCCGGCAATGACGACCATTGTGTGCGGTCTGCTCTCCCTAACTTATGTATTTTCCGTCATTAAAGCCGGTGGTGTTGGCAAGAATGGCTCGACAGTTGCTGTAAGTCCTACCTAACACACACACACTACACTCTACACTCTACACACACACAAGACACACAACACAACAAAAACTATTTTGGCTCCTCAAAAAAGAAAAGTAAAAGGAAAGAAACTGATTTCAATTCGAGATTTTCGCTCAGCTCAGCTGAGTTTTCGAGGAAGGTGCGTGGCGTGAGGATACTACTACCCTTAACCCCCTCAATCCCACTCTATTTAACCCCCCCAAAAACTGCCCCCAAATGCTTGCCTATTTAATTTTGTGCCGTTGTTGAATTTTCCCCTGTTCATGTGTCTTTGGTTTTGAACGGCGAAAGAAGCTGCTGCAAAAAATAATACTCTCCTGCTTTGTTATTACAAATCAAACTTGGTTTAATCGGAAGCAAGAAGCGAGCGCATGCCCTAAAAAATAAAAGAAAAACAAACACAAACAAAAACTACACACAATAATAATGATAACAACAAATATTGGCGGCTGCTGAATGTGCAAAATTTAAGTTAATTCTTAGCTATTATTACTATCCTATAAATTAATCTATGTATTTGTCCCATTATTTGGTCCTACTCCTCCTATATATTTACACTCTTTATGTCTTTATATACACATATATATATATTGTCTTCCGGTTACGGATCTATATTTACCCACTTAACCTTAACCCCCCTACCTATTACTCTCTATATGTATTCAGCTTAAGGATAGATCGTAAGTTAACTGGAACCGCCCCCTCATCCCCCAGTCACAGCAGATGATTCTAAATTTGATTATTATTGTTTTTCTTTGCAATTCTCTCATCCTTACTTAGATACCAGTCGTGGGCCTTTCATGGAATTACACAATATTAGTATTTATCACGTTCGGTTATACCTTGAATATAATCAATTTCTTAAAAATGTTCACTGAAGGCGGCAGTGGCAAAAACGGCTCCTCAGTTGCTGTAAGCATTATATAGCCACCGCCTCTCATGCAGATCATGGCAGCGAGGCGATTAATTAATAATAATACTAAGAACTAGTAACTCGAAGACTAACTCGAAGCGAAGCTCTCTCTCTAACGGGGGAGGGTGGAGAACATTAATTAATCCGTAGCCCACTACTCCCACCCCACTCCAGTCATAATAACATAATAATCCTTGGTTGACTTGCTTTTGGTTCTCTACTAATATCCGGTTAATGCATTTTCCTTTTTTGGATTTCGATTTGGTTTGCCGTTTGCAAATTTGCAGTTTGCATTTTGCAGTTTCCGCTCGTTTCGGTGGTGGAGGGCTCTGGAATTCGGTTTGGTCAAAGAGGGTTTAGTAACAAGATGCGTAACGCGCTCTCTCTGGCTTCAAAAGCAAAAATTTCAAGAGAGCTGGAGCCAGTTCATGGTACAACCAAAGACGCTAGAGGTACTAAGATGAGTCACGACCATACATTTGAATTGCAATACGTAAGCAAAATTTTATGTTTTTGGACGAAAATTGCGGTCTCCCGCTCTCACAGAGTTGAGAGCGTAAGAATCTAAAAATAGAATAAGCTTGCATGTGTGCATACAAATATAGCCGAAAAGGTTGCCATGGAGACAGAGAGAACGGGCGGCTATAGAGCGCGCTAGCAAAGAGGGAGAACGAGCGGCTATAGAGCGCGCTCTTTCTGTATTTGCCAGGACATTTCGCTATGTCCTACACGAAAAATGTGTGTGCAAAAAAATTGTATGGCGTTCGGCGTCTTAGTAAGTAAAGAGTCTTTGGTACAACTAAAAAAGGTAGCCTTGTCCAGAGAACGGCTCTCTTTTGAGGACTCAATGAGTCAACGATTGCTCAACGAAGCTACTGAGGCTACCTTCTATAGTTGTATTATGAGCCAGCTCTTGGTATCTTGTTATTATATTGCTCTTTGGCTTGGGCCTCTCTCACTCGATCTAAGCTCTAGTTCTCTTGCTCTCTTACTTCTCATATATATCGACTAACATGTCCATGGTGCACCCGTTTCATTGGAAAAAGCATGATGCTGCTGCTGCTGCTTGGTTGTATTTATATATTACGCTAACTTAATCAATGGAATATTAATTTTAAAGCATTTGAATTGGGTAATTTTAGCATAGAATCTTAATTTTTAGAAGTTAACCTTTAAGTTTTTTATATGCCGCACTGGTGTGATCTCGAAAGACTTCTGGAAAAAAGCAAACAAAAATACGAAATTTATGAAAAATGAATGAAAAAATGTTAATGCGTGCTGTTCTTTTCTTCCCCACGCAATCAATCAATCAATCAATCAATATCAAAACCATTTACCCCATATATAAAACCCGACATTGGCAGCTACCGTACTTCGACTGCGAAACTCGATTTGTGCCACTTTATGTGGCCTGCGGCATTGATTTGATCTTGGCACTCCGCTACTCAAACTGCATACTGACCGAGGGTTGTGGCAAGAATGGATCATCGGTTGCAGTAAGAATGAACTAACCAATACACATTTACAAAAAAAAAACAAGTACAGTCCTTTCTCTCAGAGAGAGAACTCCCCACAAGGAGACACTTTCTCGTATGTCCTTGTCCTCGTGTGCAGTGCGTTTCCAAATAATATAAAAATGTCCTACGGGTTTTAAACGCACTGTAACCCGGCTCCAGTAGCGCACAAAGTTGAGATCCAAATTGTTGCCTTATAGTGCTAGAAATGCTTATATTTATATCCTATATATTCTATCGATCCACGTGCATGTCCTGTGTCTGTGTGCTTATTAGTATTATTTATAATTTACGTAGCCTGTAAGTGTCTCCTTTTGGTGGCTGTTGCTTTGGCATGGCATGTTTGCTGTATTCGTTTTTGGTAAATTGGCTTTTAATATACTACTACTGACCTCTGACACATGCATTTTAAAACCCATAAAATCCACCGAAATCCATCACCCAACCTACCAACCAACAAACCACCCAACCCACCCACACACCCGCCCAACTAGCGCTAGAACGTGTAAATAAAAAACATGTAATAAACAACAAATATGTGAGCGCACTTTGCCCTCTGGCCGTGCCCTAAAAACACTTAAAAACAAAGCCAAAAGAATTTTTGTTCTCTCTCTTTTGTTGTTGTGCACTCTCGAATTGTTGTGACCTTTGCAAACTGTGCCGTAAATCACAATTAACTTATGAATCTTACAAATCTGAGTACTCCTTCTCGGCGACACTTTGCAAGATTGCAACAAGAGCACGACCCTGCCCCCACAGAGCCGCCTGACTAATCCAATTTTCACCTTTCCTGCTGAATACAGGGTACCAGTGTGCTGTCGCCGAGCATTCCCCTCACGCTGGTGGTGCTGCCCGCCCTGATGATTGCCCAGAAGTCGCCGCAGAACATCTTCACCGAACACGCCTCTGTGTATATACTGGCCTTTGGAATGGTGGCTGCCAAGGTCACCAATAAGTTGGTGGTAAGTAGGGTCTAGATCTAGTAGGTCACAGGTTGACTAGAAAAGCTAAGGCAATAGTTTAATTTAATAGAAATCTATAGAGTGCGCCTTAAGAGGTTTGTAAGGCTTTTGAATTCCCTTCTAAAGGTGTCTAAAAGTATGCAGTCAAATATTATGAGGTATCCAAAAGTTGTATAAATTAGTTTATTTTGTATCGAAACTTTAGAGAATAGTTTAATTTATCAAAAATATATAGGGTGCGCTTGAGACATCTATAGGGTTTTCAATACCCTTTAAAATGTGTTTTAAAGTATGCAGTAAAATGTTTTAGGCACCAAATTCAGTGTGAATCCGTATATTTTTTACTGAGTAACATTTTGTGGCATAATTTTGAATAATCGTTTAAGGATTTTCAAAAAGATAGTGCCTTCTATAGCCTCCCTATGTAGTATTTGCTATTGAAATCCATTTAAATTGTATCTACAAGTATTTAAACATATCTGAGCCAAGTTCAGGATAAAATTGTATATTTAAAAGAAAGTTTTTACAGTTTTTTCAAATCCAAATAGATTTAACTTAAAGAAAGGTCGTAATTAATCTCTTATATTAAAGTACTTGCTTTCAAAAAGAATGCTACGTAATGAACATAGCTGGAAATACCTACGAACTTTGTGTCTATACTATATTGCATACTTTTAGGAAGCAATTAAATCCGAATTTTATTTGCAAGAATGGAAACTGTTGTAAGACTACAATAATAAGGTTGAAATCTATTTCTTACAAAATGGAACACATTTCAGTATACAAAAACAATTTCTACATTAAATAAATGCTTCAATATGTTAAAAAAATATAAATATTATAAACAGCAACTTTAAAAAAACCAGATAATTAATATCCTTTCCCCCACAGATTGCCCACATGACCAAGTCCGAGATGGATTACCTGGACTGGTCCCTGCTCGGCCCCTCGCTGCTGTTCCTCAACCAGTACTTCAACTGCGTCGTCCCCGAGATCTGGCTGCTGTGGTTCACCCTGATCTGGGGCAGTCAGGATTTGCTGCGCTACTGCTCGCAGGTGTGCCTGGAGATCTGCCAACACCTGCGCATCGATCTCTTCCGGATACCGTACACGCCCAAGGGCCAGGGGCCAGCGACACATCCGGCCACCGCCTCCGTGAGCAGCCAGAGCAACATTGGCGGCGGCGGCAGTGCGGACAAGAATGGCGGGGCAGCGCATCGGAAGTCCAAGAGCAAACCGCACTAGGTTCCCCGTTACATTAATTAGTTTTCTTTTTACCAATTAACGTCGTTAGAGAGAGAGTGAGTGAGAGTGGTGAGATGGGGGGTGGGGGATGAGATGATACTCGTAGAAGGAGGAGGAGGAGTGGCAGTCGTCGCAGGAAGTAACACTACAAATAACGTAAACACAACCCAACAAAATTCACCGTCGTCAATGTTTAAACAAGAATAGAAAAAAATAAAGCAAAACCAGAGACACAGAGAAAGAGAGAAAGTGGGAGAAAAGGAGTTGCGATGACGAGGCAAAATGTTGCTCCTACATTTTAAGAGTTAGTTTACAGCTTGTGTGTTGTTGTAGCAAATGTGGCAGGTTGGCAGCTTGGCAGGTGGCTAGCGAGGCGGTGGGGTGCTGCGGGGAGAAACAGAACTGTTGCAGCCTCCTCCGATATCAATTATAAATGGCTATATATATAAAAAATATACCTATAAATACATATATTTTGTATGATTGTGTAAGTTGTAATAAATCTAGATGGCAGTATTTTTACTGTGCTAAACACACACACCCGAGACACACCCAACACACACACACACACTTGTGCGAATGCCAAAAAGAAAGCAGAACTAAACATAGTAAATCCTACACATACGTTTTTGGCGCAATTAAAGCTCAAGTTACGTTTAAGACCGATCTATCCATCCCACGAAAAACACAACAAAACAAAGACAGAAATGAAGTCCTAGCAGATGCAATCCTCGGCCAACCCCGAGCCTCCAGTCTGTAGTATATATGTATATGTATCTATCTATTCATGTTACTCGTATTTAGTGCTTAGTTTCCTACTCATTCGGGGCCGTGACATTCTAAATGTGTGTGACTCACCACCTAATTACCTAATTACCTATCCCTGACCTGACTCTGGGCCCCCCTAATTTTAAGGCGTTCCTTTCCTAAGCGTCCTAGCTAAAAAAGAGAAAAAGAGAAAACCCCCCCTACATGTATTTGTAGCTCGCTTGGGCCCCTCGGTGCCGGCAAAACTTTATAGTTAAACTATTATGGATTATGTTTTATGTTGTACAAGGAGGAGAGACGAAGGTGAGGAAATTGGAGACGAAACAAAATGCAAAAAACACTACAAATAAAACGAATTGCAAAAGAAATATATATAAATGGTTTATGTTTAATGGGATTTGGGTTATATTCAGAAATATAACTAATAAAAAATTAAATGCTGATTTCTTGGGGGTTTCAGGGATATTACAATGTTAGGGAAGGGTTTGGGAAAAGATCAATATAAGAACAAGATACTGCACGCATGGCAATTTAAATATCGGCGTTACTCATCTTGTTATTAAAGAGTCTTTGGTATAGGGAAGCTTATATTGATACAATATACATAAAACATAAAGCTAAACCACAATAATAATGTTTCTAGACAGATTTATACTTATTTCCACTTCGCTTATGAATGGTATAAAAATATTTAAACAAAAAACATAACCTTTCAACAGTCAAAGCATTAATAATACGATTATTACTTAAACAAATACCAAACTTTACAGGACTTAAGTAATTATTAATAGAAGATTCACAAGACATGATTCATGGACAATCTAAAAAGTGCAATAAGCAAGTCAAGAACTAAATAAAAACTGGGTTTCATAACCTTTTTTTGAAGTATCCTTTGCTAAGATATTTAGCTTAAACTAAGGAATACATTCCCAGTAACCAGGCCTAGTAGCGGTAATGATCGACTAGGTAGGCGATTAGCACCATGTCGCGCACCTCCAGAGTCACGCGACCGCGATGACGGGTAAGCAAGTAGGCATCCTCGAAGCGCTGCGTCAAGTAGAGCTCCGTTGACTCCTGCAGCACCTGCAGGGCGCCCTCCGTAATCCTGAGCTGTGTTGCGTTAATGGTGCGTTCCAGCATCACCTCCCGCACCACTCTAGAGAATGGAAGCCGGGGTATTATCGGTAATGTGCTTGCCCGCAGGCGTCGAATCTCGCGCTCCATCCGGTAGGCCCTGCTCAAGGGTGTGCGCTGCTTGCGTCGCCGGGATGCAGTGGCTGGTGCCACTCTCTGACCGGAGTTCTGTAGACTTTGCGGAGGACGATTCTCCTGGCCTTCGGCCGAGCGTCCTGTGCGGCGACTCGAAGATCGCAGCGTTGAGGAGCGTCCAGTGTTAGCGTCCTGCGGAGTGAGTTGATTGGTGGCCGATTCCTGTTCGGAATCCTCGAGCTGCTGCAAGCTGCCGGAACTGGAGCTGGTTGTGCTGGAGCCAGCATTGCCCTGCGGTTCTCTGACCCTCAGTGGTCGCATGTTTTAATGTTTGCGAGAATTTTACGTTTTTTTTAAATGCTTCCAATGTGACCGTATTATGTTATTATTAAGGCAGTAATTAACCAACACTGGTTGGTCAGCTGAGGGCCCGCGCGAGGGCACTTACCAACACTGGCACTAACTACGGGAATTGTTTATTTCCGAATTTATTTTCCAACGTTCGAGTTTTAGGCAGGGTTAAACATGTCAGAGGACCACAGCCACGGCAAGGACTACACGCTGGAGGGCGACTCCGAGCTGCGTTTCGAGATCGAGCAGAAGGACGCCAAGGTCTTGGTCTCGGTAGGTTAATTCCGAGATGTTTCCGAAATGGAATCTATAAGTTTCCCTCTCTGCTTTCCCTCCGTAGCTGGTCTCTGGCTTTGCCGAGCTCTTTGGCACGGAGCTGGTGAAGAAAAAGAAGTACGAGTTCGGCGTGGGCGCCAAGGTGGCCATCTTCACCTACCAGGGCTGTGTGCTCCATGTCTCCGGCAAAATGGACGTGTGCTACATCTCCAAGGAGACGCCGATGGTACAGTATGTGAACTGCCATGCGGCACTGGAGCAATTCCGCGCCGAGGCTGAGGAGAATGACCGCCGAGGCCCCGTGGCCATGATCGTGGGTCCCATGGATGTGGGCAAGAGCACGCTCTGCCGCATCCTCCTCAACTATGCGGTGCGTGTGGGCCGCCGGCCGCTGTACGCGGATCTGGATGTGGGTCAGGGCGCCATCGCCATATCGGGCAATGTGGCCACCATACTTATCGAGCGGCCGGCTAGCGTGGAGGAGGGATTCCCCAAGACGGCGCCCTTGGTCTATCACTTCGGCCACAAGTCGCCCAGCGGCAACAGTGTCCTGTACAATGCCGTCGTCTCCAAGATGGCCGAGGTGACGCTGCTGTCGATGAACAACAACAAGCGCAGTGAGTCCTGCCAGGTCAGAGCTCTCTTGGGGAGGAATCACTAACCGGATTTATGTTTCTTTCTCTTAGCAAAGAGCTCCGGCATCATAATCAACACCTGCGGCTGGGTGAAGGGCTCCGGCTATGCCCACCTGCTACACGCTGCCCAGGCCTATGGGGCCTGCGCCATCTTCGTGCTGGACCAGGAACGCCTCTACAACGAGCTGCTGCGCGATGTGCCCAAGGGCGTCAATGTGGTGCTGCTGCCCAAGAGTGGCGGCGTTGTGGAGCGCAGCAAGGAGCTGCGTCACGAGTCGCGGGATCAGCGCATCAAGGAGTACTTCTATGGCCATAGCCGCGCCCCCTTCTATCCGTTCAGCTTCGAGGTGAAGTTCCAGGACCTGCGACTGTACAAGATCGGAGCACCGCCGCTGCCCGACTCCTGCATGCCCATCGGCATGAAGGCCGAGGATAATAAGACAAAAGTGGTGGCCGTTACGCCCACGCCCGCCCTCATCCATCATGTGCTGGCGCTCAGCTTTGCGGAATCCGTGGAGGACGATGTGATTGGCAGCAACATTGCGGGCTTCTGCTGCGTGTAAGTGGTGGCGACTATAAGATATTCTTTTTACCAAAATATAATAATTTCCATGGCTTTTCCAGCACCGAAGTGGATATGGAGCGGCAGGCGGTGATGCTGCTCTCCCCACAGCCGCGACCGTTGCCGCCGAATGCCCTGCTCCTGTGGTCTGAGCTGCAGTTTATGGACAACCACACCTAGCATTTGTAAAGGGTTTTTTGTTTATGTAATTATTAAGATTTAAAATTTACGTTAATGTAACAATAAAGTTTGGTTTAAATATTTTACATTTTTTTTAAATGCATTTTTATTATTTTTAAGCTTTCATTTAATATGCAAACTTTAAGTCTGTTCTTAAAAGGAGAGAAAAAATGGATTTAAATAATAAAATATTCTGAATTTCGTTTATTTTGTGGCTTTTATTATCTTTAAAAATAATTATTTGAAATAAAAGGAAGGTTTTACCTATTTGCTTATTATAAAACCACAACAATTTAAGATAAGCTGTAAAAAGATTCTGTAACAAAAATTAACTCTTATCTGAACTATATAATTCCTATCTATTTTCGGATAAAATTATTGTAAATTTATTAATCAAGAAAAAAGTAAACCAAAACCATTTGCAGTCCGTCTATAAAGTGTGTATCTATGATGATGTTATAAAAAATATTAAGTAAATAAAAAATATATTTACATATGTATATAAATACATATTATATAAAAAAAAATGTATTATTTGAAAACCAGAAAAGGTAATTCATTTGTCTTATATCTTATTATATTAGTTTAAAGAGTTTGGTGTAAGGGAAAAGTAAATTTATTGAACTCCCAAGTTTAGCACCATATTACAAAAACATAGACTTAATGTTGCATTAATTCATTAGTTTTATTAGGTAACTTCATCTTCTCTGCTTTAAGGACGATTTTTAAAATGAAATCTTGTGTATTTACAATTTTGAATGAGAGTTAGACTTCGTCTTGTGGCTTCCAATGAAGCTTCCTCGATTCTGTATAATTGGGTAAATGATTTGTGGGACTTATGCTAAGGCTACGGGAAGGTAAATAAATTGAATTTAAAATACAAGTATTGGAGGATCACGAACAGAAGTTACACTTACACCTGAAGGTGATAATGGTTTCCCTGTTGGTGCCCATTATTGGCCTGGGCAAGGCCCAGGATAACGCAGAAGCAAATCAAAAGGACTAGAGCAATTCATAGAGACATCTTTAGCTTAGAAAGTGAAGACTGGACTGGGAATGAGATTGAGAGTCCTTTGATATTAAAATCTAAAGTTTTTCGGTTTAAATTTGATACAATTATCAATTATTGTTGAGACAGCTTAAGGCGAAAAGAAATAAAATGTTATATTAGGGATAAGGATTAGGCATCGTTCCTGGGATATTCCATCCAGATATGTTATGGGTCAATGTGTGACCTTTGCATTACTAGAATTCTAGCTTAGTTTATTTTAAAGGCATCGGGGAATGGAAAGTAATTAATTTACAAAAGAAGATTTGTTTTTTAGCTCTCATCATAAAGGAATATATAATATAGACGCTGTGTTATCTTATATCCTTATATCTCAGGGCAGTAACACTGCAGTCCTTGCTGTAAATGTGACCGCAGTTGGTGGCTTTCGGCGTACGCTCTCCAGATACATCCGATACCTGTCTCTTCTTCTCCGAATTTCATCAAGATAGAGTCGTTGTCCTGCCTGACTGCATACTTGCATTTCGATTTTGGTCCCCTAGGAACTTGGACTACAATGGGATTATCAGGTGTGAATTCCAGAGATCTGTTTAAGGTGCACCGCTCGGTGTACTCTGGTGTCACATCATTTTTGCGACTTCGGGTGCCTTGGACTCGTGCCGGACTACCAGGTCGTTGCAAGTCTTGGCAACAAAATCCTCGTCGAGGAATATTAAGACTGAATAATAGACTGAGGGACTTTGGTTTAGCTTTTAAGGTCGAGGCTGCTACTTTATCACCGGTGGCATTCGATTGGTTGCGGCGTTTACCCATTATTACACGAATGTGCGAATTCAGAAAAGGATTGTAAATGGGGATAAAGGGGAACTTGCGCTGAAACTGGAGCTCCCGCCAGGAGATGAAGGGGAATTATGCGGTGGAACTGCAGCGGTCCGAACTTTTCTCAGGGAGGTCAAAAGCGGAATTCTAGAAGTCAGTAGAAGAGGAGTTCAACATGCTTCGATCATAAAATCTATAGATTCTTACCAGTATTTCGCTTACTTCCTAAAACATGTCTTTTAATTATAATTAGGATTTGAATTAGCAAAAATAGAAAAAGAGAATTCGCTCCACCACTCGCAAGCTTTTTGATGTTGCCCCCCTGTAAAGTTAGATTTTCAACAAATATTCAACTAAATATTTAAAAAACACTACAGAGCTCCGAAAGTCCGACACGAAGTAGAAAATATTACACCCTGTAAGCCTTTTTCAGAATTTGACAGAAAGTTTGATTTGTTTTTGAATACAGGAAACTAACGGTAACACTGATTTTTCTGCTGTTAAGTTAACAGATGTTAAAATGGTTTAGTGCTGGAAAACGGGGGATTTGTTCCCATGAAATACGGCGTTTTTTAACATTTCGATCTGGCCACACGGCGCGCAAGGTTTATTGAAAACTCCTCATTGCGGTCACACTGTTCGGGAGAGCGAGACGAAAAACGCGACAAGGCAACGCGAGGTGGAAACTCTGTGAAAAGTAAATCAAATATTTACAAAATAATGTAACCACAAAATGGCTACTCGCGGGCTAAATTTGTGCGCTAATCAACTAAATGCGGCCGTCTGAGTTTAATTAATGCACTTTAAGCGCCCCTGGAACGATACTAGTGCGGAATTCGGCGTATTTTTCGGGTTTGTTGTGTAGCGTGCGAGCGCTGTTGTTATTGTTGTTATTGCTTTTGTTGCTGTTGCTCTTGCTCTTGCTGCTGCTGTCGTAAATGTGTATAAAATGGTTCTAAAAACAAAACAGAGCGCGCACACAAGTAATTCCAAAAGATTCGATTTCGTTTTTTTCGGGCATCTAAATTTACGGCCCGAAAGACATGTGTGCGTGCGTAAGTGCGAGTGTGTGTGTGTGTGCTTGTGTGGCTGTGTTTGTGTCTCCTCTCTGTTGCTCCGTTCGCTTTGTTGCTTTATTTTCCAGGCGGCATTTGTTTTGGTTGTCGTCGACGTGAAATTTTCCACTGGAAAGTGCAGCAGCGCCTTTTTGGGGGTTGCATACACACGCACGCACACTCATACACACACACCGTCCGTTAGTCGCCGGCTTGTTGCGTCGTCGTCAGCGGAAGGGAACATTAATTACTAAGTCCGCGCGCCGCCTTATCGTTTACAGTATTTCAATTTAGCAACCAGGTGCGGGCGGCAGGAGGGGGAGGGAGAGGTAGCAGTCAAGCACACACAGTTGCACAATTTCTTATCACTCGCTACTTTATGACAACAATAACAACAACAACAATGCGTGCCAACAAACGTACACAATCAAATAATCAAAGCAAGCAAGGCGATCACACTGGTCAACAAAGAAAAAATACAAATTAAAGTAGAAAAAACCGTGTTTTTATAGGGAAATTAAAATAAAACATGTAAAATATTTATTAAAAATAATTAAGAGTTGGGAGTGTTCTTTTTTATATGCGAAACTAACTATTTATGTTTTTATGTGTGGGTGGGGTTTGGCGACCTCTTTATTTCTTTAGAGTTATTTTGCCGGCTCGAGGTCATCTTGGGTGTGAAAGAAATAATAATATTTATGTTTTTATTGTGTTTTTTATTACACAAATATTACATTTTACAATATTTTCCTAAAATTGCATTTGAAAGTTAAAAAATAATTAGTATATTTAAAAATGTTGTCATATGAAGTTTTTCTACCAGAAATATTAAAAGAAAACGTCTTGAAAAATAAAGAACCTTTTTTAGGGCAACCAATAATTCAAACAAACACTGAACAACACAAAAAAAAGTATTGTAAAACTCTAAGAGTAAAAACTAAATAAATAAATATAAACAATAAATAAATAAAATAAATAATAAATCAAATAATCAAATAAAATTAATATATAACTATTTCAAAGTGAAATTTACAAAAAATTGTAATTATTTCAAGACAACAACAAAAGCAAACAAAAAAGGAGTGTGTAGAGCCTACGCACGACTGAAGTGAAACTTCAAGTATTTCTCTCTCTCTCTCTTATCATTTCATTATCTCTTATTTTCTGTCTTAGGTTAGTTTGAAGATTA